>CAUYRT010074816.1:0-12538 GCA_963574885.1 Lepilemur ruficaudatus
CCTGTAGTCCCAGCTACTCGGGAGGCTGAGGCAGAAGGATGTCTTGAGCCCAGGAGTTTGAGGTTGCTGTGAGCTAGGCTGATGCCACGGCACTCTAGCCAGGGCAACAGAGTGAGACTCTGTCTCAAAAAAAAAAAAAAAGGTTCATTCTTTGAGTTGTACAGTTCTATTGAGTTTTGACAAATGCACAATAACATGTATCCACCATTACATTTTCATACAGAATAGTTTCATTGCCCTAAAAATCCCCTCAGCATTAGACTAGCTCTTAATTGCTTTTTAAAACATTAAAAATTATAAAAATGAATGAAATCGTGTCTTTTTCTGCAACATGGATGTAACTGGAGGCCATTATCTTAAGTGAAAGAAGTGGGCGCTAAATAATACATGCACATGGAAGCAGAGTGTGGAATGATGGACAATGGAGACTCAGAGGGGTTGGGGGGTGGAAGAGGTGGATGTTGCTTGGTGGGTATGATGTATGTTGCTCCAGTGATGGAAGCACTGAAGGTCCTGACTTCAACACGATACAATCAATGTAGCAAAACTGTACTTGCACCCCATGCATATATACAAATAAAAAATAAATGGAGGGAAAACATTTAAAATGATAGGGATAACTTAAATTGTTAGGATGAAAAAGGTTTTGCAGGAGCTGAACTTTGTTAGTCTCACTATTTTGCTAGTAGAAATGATGAGAAAATGAATCCCAAATAAATAGCAAAAATCATAGAATTTTGAAGATACAGAAGATCTTGAAAATTAGCAAATCTCAAATTCTTCAAGGCCTTGCCCCTTCCGTCCCTCAGCTTCCTGTGCCATTTGTCTAGACTCTACTGGAGAGAAATAAATAGGTGAAGAAAAACAAAACAAACAAATTTTAGTTGTAAGTAATCCTCTTAGGCCAATTTAATTGAGCATGGCTTTCTTTTTATTGCCTATTTGCATCAGGAACATAATTTCTAGCTAGTGTCTAATTTGAGAATGTTAATTATAAAAGAAAGATGTAATATTCTAAGAACAAAATGGAATTCACTGATGCTTTATTCCAGGGACATTATAGGATTTAGGATTGTGAGGTTGATAAATAAGTTCTATATATTATTTTTCTCCTCCAAGACTATGAATTTCAGTGACATTTTATAGCTATGTTTTAGAACACTGGAAAAAAAAAGAAACAATGACCTTGTTGAATATTCTGCCCTCAGATTCACTTATCTTCAAAATGTAAATTGAGCATTTTAAATCTAGATAAGTGAAAGACTATGGAGACTTAAACATCTCTATACTGTCACTATAAGTCCTTTAGAAATGAAGGATTTATTTTATAAAGCATTTATATTCCTTTTCATACCTTGACAAGAGTGCTACCATGACTCTTTCCTTTGTCTTAAAGAGGTTAATGGCAGGCTTGATTTTAATTTGCACCTATTTTTTAACACGTGATATTTCTCACCCTCTTGAAAACTTTTACCATTAAGCTCAACCTTCATTTAAATCACCAGATCTATTAGGTAAAGGCTATATAAATATTTATTTGCAAACTCTTCAGAAAATTACTATTTTAACATTGACCTCCTGAAACATCCATTGTAGAGCTTGCACTGAGTGTATTTGCCATATCCCTTAAAATGGATCATAAGTATGTCTTTGCACAGTTATCTTGGAAGGTAATATCTAAGGGCATAACTATTCTTCCCAAACTCTTTCTTTTACTCAATAGCAACATTTTCAAAATATTTATTGAAAGCGTATCCAAGAAACAAGGATCTGGTGAAAATTGAGTTTATGTTGTAGCATGCCAACGAACTTAGAAAATATTTCATCATTGTTATTAATTTTTAAAAATAAAGAGTACAGAAAATAAGCTGCTTTATCCAAAGACATTTCTGAAAATGAAATAGTCTAAAAAACTGCTAGCCTCCTGTTTTGCCCAACAAATCATACAAAATGTTAATAAACATAAACAAGGTACATTATTTGCCAGCAAGATTCCCAAGCACTATCACCGCCAAAAGGCCATTAGAGATAGTGGTGAAGAAGCCAGCAGAGCTTGGCAACTTCTCCTAACCCATCCATTCTGGAATTTATCCCCACTTCTCTATGAGACCCTGTATTTCCAACACAATTGATCCTATTTACTTAAGCCCTGAGCGGCAGCAGTTAACTTCTCTCAGTCTTGGCCCCAGGGGAAAGGGAGGGAGGCAGCAGGGTTGGGGATCTTCAGGGTTGGGCAGCTTCATTGAGTGACTGGTGATAAATATAATATATAAAAATAGATTATATATTATTAGATACAATTCACTTTTATGACTTTTACAGATTGAACAGCCTGCGTGTTACAGACATTTACATAATTTTATTCTCAAGTGTATTATAATTAGTAACAGCCTAGGCTTGCTAAGCATGTTTCATTACTACCCACAAAGCATTTAGAGAATGACTGGTTATCTCATACCTAGTAAATCTTTTCTAAATATTTGTGGTTACACTGGCAAATTTTTGAAATGTGCTATTTATTTTTACAGGAGTATGAGAATTGATTCAGACACTTCAGGTATGGAACAAATTCCACTACATGCTTTATTGTGATCCCTGGTATCCAATAGTTATCTCTGGTTCCTGGAAGATTAGAGTAGTTAAGAGCAAAGGAATTCAGCTAGACTTTTTATGCATTCCCTTTCCTCACTTTGCTCCATTCTGAGAGCCCTACACTGGAGAAACTCTTCCTCAAAGCCTATCCTCAGACTATCTTTTAAGTGGAAGGCATTACAGTACTTCACTACTTCACTTTTCTTTTTCTGCATTGGTAAAGTTTCATTTCCCAATTCCCTGAATCTAACTCACAGTGCATGAACCACTCCCCGGCAGTCCTGCAGGCAGAATCCAAACTACAGCAATAATAGGACTTCCCATCCTTGCTGATATGTAAAGGGAATGGTTCACAACTAAATTTTGGTAAATCTAAAATCATCCAGCTCCTCTTTTCTCTCTGTTTACATCTTTAGCCTTTGCCTTACTGTCAGATGATACTATTTAATGGGTTTGGAGGGAGAGGACAGTTTTTTCTTTACATATTCTATGTCTAAGAATCTTTAACTTATATTAATAACAACAAACTTTTGCTGTGGGGGGTTTCTTATAGGAACCTGTGAGATCTCCCTTTGCTGATTGCTGACCCACCTCTAAATGACTTTCTAACCTGGGAGATGGAATAGGCCTCAGCTTCAGTCATGCACATAAAAGACTATTATGGAAGGAATATAGAGGAACATTTAGCTGGGCTTAAGTGGAGAGAAAAAAAAATAATACTACTTCAAAAAGCAAGAATGCTTGAAGGCATTTTTGGTCACGTTTACAAGAGTCAACTCTATGTAAAAAGAAAAGCAAATTATTAGAGGCTGGATTTTTACACAAATGAGATTTGTCCTTGGGCCTTCCCATTGGGCTTTGGTGTCCAAAAATACCAGAAGAACTTCACTGTAATGTGGTTTGGCCTATATTCTAATCTACAGTATTGAACCTGAGAACATCGTAGGGAAATGCTATTGTAGTTTATAAGAAAAATGCAAAATCTCCTTTGCAGTTTACAGAATTTTAGTCTATCAATTTCTATCCCAAACTGCATTTCATAAAAAAATCAAACTGAATTTGTAGAAATTTCAGAGATTTCAGTACAGGCAAATATTTTCCTCTTATTCACTAAAAGCAAGGATAAATCTATTGGCAGCCTTATTACTAATATTGTATATAATTAGTACATTCTAGGTACATTCTGGGGCACTCATTTATTTAGCCACAGTAGTTTGAAATTAATATAGGGAATTGATTCTGTTATCTTGATTATATATGTGACCAATTCTTTTACCCGTTTTCTGGCACAGACTCAATTTTGTTCAATAAAACAAGCATTTGATTCCATTCCATCATATATAAAGCACTGTGGTAGGCTCTGGGAGAGATAAAAATAGTAGGACATGTTACCTGGCCTTGTGACATAAGCACAAATAATATAAACCAGAATGTTATATATACTTAGAGAAAAGTACAGAATCATTTTTAGCTCAAGAGAGGAAATTATGAAAGACTCTAGGAAAGAGGCAATCTCTGAGTTGGGAAAGAGGAAACAAGGATATCCTGGATATAGGGAATAGTGTGAACAAAATTAAACAAAAGGAAAAGTGCTGGGCATGTTCAATTTAGGAGCAGTGAGAGATATAGCTGGAAAGCAAGGCAGGAGCCAGATTATGGAAATCTTGGATCATGCTAAGAAGTTCGGATACAATGGTTAGATAGCTACAGAGGAGCCACTGAAAGACAGGGAAATGACAAAATTACTGTTATGTTTTAGCATGATTATTCTTTTTTTTTTTTTTTTTTAGACAGAGTCTCACTGTGTTGCCTTGGCTAGAGTACCATGGCATCAGCCTAGCTCATAGCAACCTCACACTCCTGGGCTCAAGCAATCCTTCTGCCTCAGCCTTCCAAGTAGCTGGGACTACGGGCATGCGCCACCATGCCCGGCTAATTTATATATATATATATATGTACATATATATTTTTTTAGTTGGCCAATTAATTTCTATTTTTAGTAGAGACAGGGTCTCGCTCTTGCTCAGGCTGGTTTCGAACTCCTGACCTCTAGCGATATGCCCACCTCTGCCTCCCAGAGTGCTAGGATTATAGGCGTGAGCCACCGCGCCCAGCCTTAGCATGACTATTCTGACTGCAGTCTCCAAGAGAAGCTGGAAGAGGCTCAAGGTAGGGAGACCTGTTATGAAGGCATTCTAATAGTCCAAGCAAAGGGTGCCCAAGCCTTGAACCACGCAAGAAGCAGTTAGAATGGAAATAAGAACACGAATATATAGTCAACAAGAATTATTAACTGACTGCCTGTGAGAACCAGAGGAAAAAAATGGGATAACAGTTTGGGAGACAACATGACTTTGAGGTAATTAGTCCATGAAACAAGCTGGGAAACGGAGTTAGAAAAAAATAGGATGAAAAAGATGAAGAAATCTGGTATTAAACACTGAAGTTAGAATGCAATGCCCTAAGTTTGAGTTCTAACTGTACTTCCTCTATTACATGGCCATTAATCTCTCTGGGCCTCAGTTTCCTCACTATAAAACGTGTGTGCATATCGCTGGGTTTAGGGGATGAGGGCATGATTAGCTGTCTCAATACCCTTTTGGCAGTTATGAATCCATAAGCTGATACATTTGTGGTCCTGAAGGCCCATCTTTGTAAATCTAGCAGGCAGCTTGAAATGGGGTTCTGGAAATAAGGAGCAAAGCACAGATACAGCAAATAAGCAGCAAAATTCCACTCTGAGCTTGTTAAATCACAAGGATGGTACAATATACGAAATGGGCATGCAATTTTCCACAAAGTATTAATTATTTTCCCTGTTTGTTTTCTTTCACATACTTTCTGAATTCCTTCCACTTTCTCTCCCATGTCCTCCCATTTTTTTCCTTACTTAGGCTTATATAGTTTTGCAGTTTTCCCCCTGATTAGTATTTCTTTCCCCCTTTTTACTCTCCTCTAAATCACTTTTCTTTCTTTCACATACTCTTACACTTAACACTCTTTACCCCAAGAAAAGCAGACTAGTTGAATCTTAATCCCTCGTTCCATTAAATTTAGTGTGAATGTAGACTAAAAATGAGTCTGTAATTCTAATTTCTATTCTAGGCAGAAGTCAGAATAATAACTGTTCCCCACTGCAGTAAAACAAATTCCTAGTACTATTAAGCTTGTCTGGTTCACATTCACCCAGCTCCTGGACAAATGCTAGTTGGAGACCATGATCTCTAATTCATCTCTCAAACTTCTCAGTAGTTTGAGAGAATTACACTTTTTCTCCTTTTTACATAAGGCTTTGGGTAAAACAGCACTTTAAATCTGCTGTTTTTATGACAGGGTTATGCATGAAGCAAGGCCCAGGTTAAATTTGTCTCTCTGGACCTGAGTCCATCTCTCTCTTTTCTTCACTTTTAATTTCTCACCATTCTAGGCTTTATTCTCCTAAACTTTTCTGATTTCTTTACAGTGAGCCCAAATAAGCCCATAGGCTTATCTATGATCCTATGGTATTTTTCCAAGATGGAAAGAAATGAGCCAAAGTATAGAGATTAGAGAAAATAAGAGCAGAAAAAGTAGTTTATGAAATATTGGGAGTTTCCTTCCCACCCCCACCCATCTTTCTTTTCCACTTTCCTCTTAAATATTACAAATCAAATTCCTTGGAATTCTAAGCAGCCAGGTTCATTCCCTGTTTATGAAACCCAGGCTAAAGGAAAAGGGGAGGGAGGCCCCCAAAAGCTAGTTCTATTGGAAAGAATAAAGACATTTTTGATGAGGTGGTTAGAACATAATTTGAATTTAAGACCCAAATTAAGTTCTCTTTCCTTCTGTGCCTTTTCTCTCTCCTCCTTTTGGTTTTTTTCTTTCTTTCTCACTTCCTCTCTCTCTAATGAACTCTCTTCTACTTTCCCCCACTCTTTTTCTTCCCTCTGGCTCTCTCCCCTCATATCAAATCTTCTTCTAATTTCTTCAATGTTGTGCCTCATCTGTCTCCCCCTTTCTCAGGGGAACAGATGGGAGGAAAGGAAAGTAAAACAGAAAAAGATAAAGTCGATGGAAAAACATGTTAAGAAAACCTAAAGGTAACTTTTAAAAATTATGGGTCTCTATAGATATAAATGATAGCTATGATGCTTTCACAGAAAATTGTTAATAAATTGAATTTTTTAACATTGGCTCTTGTCATTTCTATTGTATTAAACAGTAACAATAGAAGTGGAATGTAATGTTGATTGTGGGTTTGTTATGGTTTCTGCTCTAGAATCAATCATAAGTCAAAAGGTAACATCAGCACAGGGAGAAGAGGGCACTTTGGGTGAGGCACTAGAAAAGAATTACGTGCTACTGCTACTCCAGTGATTCCTCTCATTCTCATTCCTACACTTCTTTGTTCCCTTATCATGATCTTTGCCAACCTGCTTTCTTAGATTAGCCAACAAAGCCAAGACCTCTTTTATATCAAAATAATACAAATATTTATAGAGCACCTACCGGGCTGTCATATACAGTTGTATAGCTTGTGCACTGCACAGTGTTGGTTGCATCATTCACGCTGCAGTTGATATGCAATCATAACCTGCACAGCTATATGCGATGGCCCTGGCCTACTGTATCCTACATTTCTTTGAAACACCAGATTTACAGTGAGTTGCTAAAGAATAAAACTTTTCTCAGCCATGGTAAAAACACCCAGGGGCACAGAAAGAGTAGAAGCAATGCAACTTTACGGCCATTGTGTCTTCCGTTGCCTCCTCTGTCATAGCTAATGGAGTGTGTGTGTGTGTGTGTGTGTGTGTGTGTGTTTAAGAGCTCAGTTCACAGAACTGAAGGGAAGATTGGTGAACCAGAGGTGGCCTTATCAGGAACCTCCTGCCTATCTTTTCAGGGCTTTGGAATTGAAGTGCCCACTCTTCTGTCTACCCTTCTGTCACTCTGTCACCAAAGCCAGCTTAGCACTTAAGCATTTAGTTTATTAACAGGCCCCACCAAGATGCATACAGTGGGTGAGAGGCAATGCACTAGAAGAGAACAATGTGGCCAAAACCCAGCCAATGTCCACACACAATAATCCCCTGGTCTTGTTCCTGTACCTGTTCTTTTGTCATTTCTTTTCCCCCTTAAGGATGCCCTTAATATTCCCTTTAACTTGTTCTGTGGTGGTGGGGGACAGTGATAGAGTGGCACAGAGGGTGACATGTGCTGGCTCTTGTATTCACCTAGGGAGATTCCCAAGCCCTGCCATCTCTCAATGTAGTACAAAATTTGGAGCGGGAAATTCCTTTAAAGATAATCCAATATTTTACAATGATTTCATCCTTTGATATAGCAGCAAAATTTTAAATATTGGGGTCTCATTAAGAGAGCTCTGCAAATGAAAAGAATGGCAAAAAAAAAGAGATACATATACCATACTTAAATTTTGACTTCTAAAATTGAAAAAATAGCTCCCAAATATTTACATTGTAAATTGCTGATATATGGGAAAATGAGATTTTTTTAATGGTGAGAAAATTTGTTTCTAATGGAGACTTCATATTAATATTATTACAAATGAAATAATTTGAAAGTTATTTGGGCCCTTATTTACAATGAGCAAACTATGGTTTATGTAAATCTCCTGACCAAATCTTAGGACTCAGTTCAGCACAGATTAAGAACTTGCAAATAATTCAGTAACATGCATATAAATGTTAAAGAATAAAAACCCATAATCTTAATCTCAACATCTTGAATGATTAAGTTCTTACACTTGGGTAGAAATAGCTTTTAAAAACAAAAATTTTTAAAAATTCAGAAGTTCTTTTAATATTGTTTCAACCTCTAAATTTAAAAAATGAGAACTTATCTGTCCAAAGGATCTTTATTTTACATTAAGAAGAAAAGTTACATCATAAATGCAATTTTGCTTATTTCAATTATTTATTTTACTGGTATTTAGTTTTTTAGTCTTATACTTAACAGTAATAACTTTGAAAATATTCTGGATTTCAGATTTTTGAATTAAAATAAACTGATTTCATCCTTTTTTTTCTTGGTCAGATAAATGCAAATTGCTAAACTAAAAAACAAGCCCAGCTCAGAAAAAGACTATCAATGCAAGAGGAAAACAAAGCAGTGTCTTCCATGTGGCAGAAATAAAGACTACTACTAATTAAGAATTCAAATCCATGTCAACCTGATTTCTTAAGTCCTAATGATTTTAATTATGGATATCTATTTTAAAGGAAGCTAAATAACTATGCAAAACTATAAGATTTTCAACTCATAAATTCAGTTTTTTATCTACAGGGTTTCTTTTCTTTGGCTTTGTTGAAAAAAATTGATATTCTCTTGGTTTTACTTTCCTCACTTGGACATTGGCCCAATTCTGTATTGTTTCTAACACTGAACGCTGTGGGGTGGTTCAAGTTGGGAAACCATGTTCATTCCATTTTTGCGTTCTAATTGAGTACCTGGTGCTGAGAGTATTTACTGAATCAATAAGCGTCATTTCCAAACAGGTTAAAAAAATTCATGTACTTTTAAAAATAAAAAAGAAACTACAGACAGTCCCCATCCAAAGAATGGCTTAGAGGTTTAAAAGCCTCCACTTACTTATTTTCTAAAAGCTGCCAGTCATTTCTACGACATGTCTGCTTTGCAAACATTATCTCATTTAATCTTCACAGTAATAGGAGGGGTACTATATTATTTTCCCTGTTTTACAGATAGTGAGAGTAAAGCTTAGAGGTTAAGCTACTTGTTCAAGCTCACACAGCTAAAAAGTGGTGAAATGGCAATTGAACCCAAGCAGCCCAACAGCCAAGTTAAAAGCAAATTTGTAATTCACATTAGAACCCATGCATTTAAATTAAAGATAAGGGTAGTTAGGTTCTTAAAAGGCTATAGAAATCTATTTAACTCAAATTTCACACAAATAGTCCTGGTATTTCTACTATGAACTGAACTGCAATAGGGAATATTGCTTAACCTCCATCTTCCCCTTCCAGTCCCACACACAACCCTCACTATGCAGTCCTATATGGTAGCCCTAGGCATATGTGGCTGTTGAGTCTTGCAGTGTGGCCAGTGCAACTGAGAAGCAGAATTTTGAGTTCTTTTTAATTAATTTAAATTTAAAATTAGGTAGTTTTTTTCTTTTTTCTTTTTTTTTTTAGATCAGAATCTCACTATGTCGCCCAGGCTGCTCTTGAACTCCTGGGATCAAATGATCCTCCCATCTCAGCCTCAGCGTCCCAAGTAGCTGGGACTATAGGCTCACTCGCACCATCATGCCTAGAGGTGTAAAATATTTTTCCATTAAACACAACTTTATGGTCTTGGTAGAGCCACATTTTTTACTTCAACTGTTGAAAATTTAGTGTCCAAATATCAATATGATCTAAGTGTAAAATACACACCAGATTTTGAAGTGTTTGTATACAAAAAGAATGTGAAATATTTCTTAAGTTTTGTATTGATCATATGTTTAAATGATAATATCTTGGATATATTGTGTTAAATAAAAATATTAAAGGATTAAGTTCATCTATTTTTACTTTTTTAATGTGGCTATTAAATTACATATGTGAAAAAACATATGTGACTCATGATCTATTTCCACTGGATAGCACTGCTTTAAAGAGAAACTCCCTATGTAGTCCCTTGGCCCATAGCCCAGGGGATTCCTCCTCCTCATTTCCCTACTTCTCCAAGGATGGTAAGAATTTCCTTCCCACCTCCTCAAGCAGGAACAAAAAAGGAGATTTCCATGAAAACAGGAATAAACTACCATGGGGGCATTTTTAAGTTAGGAATATACATAAACTAACAGTTTCTAATTTGCAGATGGCTGCCTCATTATAGAAACTGTTTTCTTTATATAGACTATCTGTTACAAATTGATTCTTAAGGGAAGAAAGTCATAACTATGATTGATTATTACTATTTAGTAACAGTGTTTCCAAAAGCAATATACATCATGGTTGGTATATAAGCACTTTGGTAGACACTTTGGAAAATTCTTATATAGTTAAGACATTCCTGTCATATGACCAAACAATTCTATTCCTAGGTATTTACTCAAGAAAAACAAAAACATGTTCACAAGACTTATGTTCAAAATAAGACTCATACATAAATTATTACAGGAAGTTTGTTCATAATAACAAAAAATTGGAAACAACTCAAATGCCCATCAACAGGTAGATGGTCAAACAAATTGGGGTATGTTAACACAGCAATACTACTTAGCAACAAAAAGAAACTGACTACTAATACAGTAGTCCCCCTTATCGACAGTTTTTCTTTCCATGGTTTCAGTTACTCACAGTCCAAAAATATTAAGTGGAAAGTTCCAGAAATAAACAATTCATAAGTTTTAAATTGCATGCTTTTCTGAGTAACATGATGAAATCTCATTTCGTCCAGCTCTGTCCCCACTGAGATATGAATCATTTCTTTGACCAGCTATCCAGGCAGTACAAGCTACCTGCCCTCTTAGTCAGTAGCCATCTCCGTTATATAGTTAAAAACCATAGTGCACCTAGGGTTTGGTACTATTTAAGGTTTTAGTCATCCACTGGGGGTCTTGGAACATTTTCCCCTCAGATAAGGGGGGACTACTATAGATGTAACAACATATGGGTGAATCTTATAAACATTATATTGAGTGAAAGAAGCTAGATACAAAAAGAGCACATACTATATGGTTCCATTTATATGAAGATTTAGAAGACAAAACTATAAAGACAAATCAGATCAGTAGTTGTCTGGGGTGGGGGATGGGCTGAAGAGTATTGACTGGTACAAGTGGTACAACGGAATTTTTTGAGGTGATAGAGACATTCTACCTCTTGATTGGGATGGTAGTTAAATTGGTGTGTATATTTATCAAACTATGTAAAAATGGATGCATATTTTTGCTTATAAATTATGCCTCAATAAATTGATTTTTTAAAAGATAATAGCAGGCCGGGCTAGTGGGTCACACCTGTAATCCTAACACTCTGGGAGGCCGAGGCAGGAGGATTGCTTGATTTTAGGAGTTGGAGACCAGCCTGAGCAGGGGCAAGATGCCGTCTCTACTAAAAATAGAAAAGTTACCTGGGTGCCTGTATTCTCAGCTACTTGGGAGGCTAAGGCAAGAGGATTGCTTGAGCCTAGGAGGTTGAGGTTGCAGTGAGCTCCTGAAACTGCACTCCAGTCAGGGCAACAGAGCGAGACTCTGTCTCAAAAAAAAAAAGACAATATCATATATTTACGGGAAAAAAACCTTGAAATTCAGCATGAAGTAGCAAACTTTTGTTAGGTTTAAAAAAATAATATGCACCCAAACCTGCTTGCTCTTAATAATGTACTAAAATTTTTTTCTTAGAAATAGACCTTGTGAGCCTGCATGGTAGCACACCTGTAATCCCAGCAACTCAGAAGATTGAGGCTAGAGAACTGCTTTAGCCCAGGAGTTTGAGTCCAGCCTGGGTAAAAAAATAAACAGAAATTGTAAAAAAAATAATAGGCCTTGTGATCAGAGAAAATGTATAAATATTCCATAACTGAATTGTTTCAACTTTCTGCAACATTCATTATTCTTTGTAACTTAACACACAGGACAGGTTTATTACATTTTCCATTTAAATGTACCTAAGCTTTTGTAATTTTGTATAGTACTCCTTTATGTTACTTACTTCTAACATCAACCTACTGTAAAAAAAAATTCATGGAATAGCATATTGATTCTTTGGAACCGTGCTGTCCAATAGAATGTCTATGTTCATGAAAATGCTCTATATCTGTGCCATCCTATATGAACAGCATAGCTTTAAGACATAATTCTTTTTTTTTTTTTTTTTTGAGACAGAGTCTCACTCTGTTGCCCGGGCTGTAGAGTGCCGTGGCATCAGCCTAGCTCACAGCAACCTCAAACTCCTGGGCTCAGGCGATCCTTCTGCCTCAGCCTCCCGAGTAGCTG
>CAUYRT010074818.1:0-19259 GCA_963574885.1 Lepilemur ruficaudatus
GGGAGGATCACTTGAGCTCCGGAGTTGGAGACCAGCCTGAGCAAGAGCCTAGATCCCAGTCTCTACAAAGAATAGAAAAAATTATCCAGGCCTCCTAGAACGTGCCTATAGTCTGAGCTACTCCGGAGGCTGAGGCAGGAGGATGCTTGAGCGCAGGAGTTTGAGGTTGCAGTGAGCTATCATGACACCACTGTGCTCTACATAGGGTGACAGAGTGAGACTCTAACTCAAAAAAAAAAAAAATAGCTCAATGGGAGCAAAAATTAAAGAAATAAACACACTTGAGGACTAAAAGATGTACATATAGAGCAATGAACATAACTCCTTTGGCTAAGAGGAGAACAGAACTCTGAATATGAACAGAACTCTGCTCCCTCGTACCACTTCCACAGGTATCTGTTTCCCCCAAGGCTATTACTTCTTTGAGGACAAGGGCCATATCTTAGTCATTGTCGTATGACTAATAGTATACTATTAGTAGACTATAGACTATATACTATAGACTATAGTGTGTCTAATAGTACCTGACATAGAGCAGATGCTTAATACATGTTAGTTTGCTAAATAAATGTATCTGGAGCAAGGGATCGAGCAGACTACCCACACACTGATGAGGAAGATCGGGAGCTCAGCAGCTCAGTGGTGGTCATGGACCAGCACACTCAGCTAACCACGAGAACCTGCTCAGAGTATGTGCGTACACGTGAAGCAGAAGCTAGGTGAAGCTGACCTTCCCCGCTCCCTGTTGTAACTGCCACTGCTCTCTTCAGGGCCATCAGAAAGCCCGGATACAGCTCCCAGAGAGGCACTGCATGTTTCTGAGCGCTGACAAGATAACAGGTAAGATAGAGAGACACGGACTTCTCCCCTTTTAGGTTTGGAGTGTGAGACTTCTCTGTCCGCCACCGAGGAGGAGGTGGTGCCCTGCTCAAGCTCAGACAGTGCTTGCTAGAGATTCTCAACCAAGGCTGGAGTCACCCTCCCAGGGACAAAGGAAAAGAAGCAGGGCCATTCCAGAATGGCCCAAGTTATTGTTACAATAACTTGGAGACATTACTGGAACGAGTGGGCAGGGACAGACCAGGGGTGCTGATTGTGTTGTAATGAGTAACAGAGCTGTGCACAGACGAGGAATGTCCCGCCTGCTGCATTACGCAACACTGCAAGTTTAACAAAACACTCTCTAGAACAGATGGCATTGTCCTAAGGTCCTTTTGCATCAAATTCTTCTCTCCATGTAAAATATCTAGTTAGGTTAACAGATATCCTCTGTCAAAGGTATAATATCTCAGGATGTCTGCAATAATAATGTTAATAGCTAGCGTTTACCAAACACACACCACATGCCAGGTAGTATCCATCCAATGGACAGGTAAATCTTAACAATAACAACAAATTTAGTAGGAACTATTTCTAAACTCCCAGTCGAGTAGACTCAGCCACAGAGAAAAAAGAAACTTATCCAAAAAACTTACCAATAAGTGGGGGAGCCGAGATGTGAGCCCAGCTACTTCTGACCCCAAGTCTGCAGACATGATAATTAAACAACGATTTTGGTTTTCATAATGGCAATAACCCAAAGCTTACTATGCACCCGGAAGCGTGAAGACCCTGAGGAGCTGGGGCAGAGCCTTGACCGCTCAGAGAGTCTCCTAAGCAGAGAACTTGCAGTCAGGGTGAAAGAGGTTTCAGGTCCCCGTGCAATGCTGTCAGCTGCAGGCCTGGGAAGAATTCCCTTAGCAGCAATGGTGCATAGCTCACTGTGTGTATCCAACTGTCTTCTTGTCAGGGTCTCTGCTACCAAAATATAGAACTTTCCTGAGAGCAATGATTCACATAAAAACATATGGAATTCCTAGAAACAACTAAGGATCAAGTGGTGGTTCCCTTGAGTAGCACGGGTAACATCTACTTCTATAAGATATATGAGCTCTCCCAAGCCCTGCAGAGACCACAGGGTGGGGAAGGGAGTATGCTTTTGAAATAAGGGTACGGGGGAATTCTGCTACTTCAAATTAAATATATTAATGTTAGATCAGATCTAGTATATATCTTTTAAAGGAAGTCTGCTCTTGTCACAGTTGGGAATTTCGTAAGAGATTTTTATCAACATTTTATGGATCATACCAGAGAGCAGGCATAATTCAGTGGGATTCGGAAAAGATGAGAGCCCAGGGGGACCGTGCGTTCTAACCACAGCCTTAGCTAGTGCAATGCTGCGTGACCTTTAGTAACTTGTTTTAACATTCTCATGCCTTTGCTTATGGGTTACGAAACTTTTAAAATCTGTGATTATCTGTATCCTACAGCATCTATAGCTTCTTCATAGGCTTGCTGTGAAGATAAAAGAAAATAATACTGTATATTCAAGTAAGCTCTGGATATGTGACTGTAAGAAATATACTATCATCATGATTATTTTAAAAAATAGAACAAGAGATTTCTATTCTACTTTGTTTATACTGCCCACCAGACAAATGTTAACCTCCTTTCCTTAATTACCATCCATCATCCTTGTCTTTTCTGGAACATTATGTGACTACATTCAGAGGATGATAGCATCCCTTGGTAGCACATATATGGAAAATTTCCACATAGTTACACAATTCTAGAAGCAACTGACAGGGGAACTCTAAAAGGCAGGCACTGCATACTGCATTTACTGTAGACCTGCTTCCCAATATCATTTGACTTCCTTCTACCTTGAGAGCCCTTAATTTTCTTGTCCCCTTTAGGCTGTAAAACTACTGAATGAATGAAGGGAGGCAATAGTAAGTAGTCTTGGTTTCTGAGCTTGTTGGCAATCCTTTCTCTGTAAGAACCACACAGCAGATGATAAGCTAGCATGTGACACACCTTCTGCTCATTTTCCTTCTGGAGAAAAAGAAAATAAAAAAGCCAAGAGAAGAGGGTCAATGAGAAGCATTAACTAAACAATCAGGAGCCCCAAGACCAACATGGGCATTGCATTCCCTCTATTTCAAATAAGTAGGACCAGCCCACAGGGCTGGCAGGTTGATGGCGTGTTCACTGCGCTGCAACTGAGTGCTTGGCCTGTTCCTTCCAAAAGCAGGTGTCACTTGCAATAATGTGACTCATCCAGGACCAGTGCTAAAGCATCCTGTGTATGCTCACCTTTTGTAAAGCCTCTTACCAACTCGCTACACCAAGCCATGTTCTCGCCATTCATTTGCCAAAAACAGACTTCCTTACTGCAAGGAATGCATACAGATTAGTAGTTTGCCAACTCCTTATTTTGTAGGTGAGGATAATGAGGCTCATGAAGATTGTTATGAAAAATACATGTAATGTTGGGCTAACGTGGATTTCCCAGGCGTCAACTTAGCAGCTGCAGACTCAAGTCCTCCCTCCTGCTGGGAGTGCTCTAATTACCAGATCCTTGACCCGTAACTCCACACTTGTTTTACTTCCCAAGAACTTCTGGCAATTCTTGTCTCTGATCTCCCGTGTTCTCATTACCATGTCTTCGATGTCTGTCGCCCTATCACCTTCCTGACTAATCTCTATTACCCTCTGTGCCCTGGATCTTGGACTCTGCTGGGAGCTTTGCTAACAGTATGCAAATGTCTTTCTCTTATGACTGAACTGCCTACCGGGTGCTTGATTTTACACTGTATCCATAACTGCCCGTCCCTGAAATAGATGACTCTGGCCTTCTCCCTAGTTCAGAACGTGGGCTGTTGGACTCCTTGAGTCTACCTCAGTTTCCATCTCTGTTTTCAGTGTGGCTTCTCTGTCTCTGCTTATACGCTGATTATCCATGGTAATGGCGGTAATCCATTCACAAAAACCATGATGACACACACTCAAGGAATCAACCTCTCTCTCTCTTTCTCTCTCTCTCAGACACACACGCACACACGCAAGCAAGCAACAAAGTGGAGAGTACACCGGACAAGAAGCTGGAAGGGCAGGTTTTAGTTCTGAGCTCTCTCCACAGCAGCGTCTCAGATGTCAAATGGTGCTAACATTATATGTCCTGTCATCGACCTCCCGGGAAAATTGTGAGGAAAATAAGATAATCGTTATGAGGGTCTTTTGAAAGCCAGAAACCACTGTTCAGATTAAAACTGTTATAGTTAGAGATTACTATCTTTCTTTTTAAAAACCAGCTTTTCTTTGAATTAGCTTTACTGCAGCTGCAGCAGCACCATCGGAACCGAACACTGTTCAGTCAGAGGTTCCCAAACATGGCTGCCCAGCAAAATCCCCACGGTGCCTTTCAGGAGACGCAGAACCTCAGACAACCCCAATCACCTATGGAACCTGAATTTTCTGGGTCAGTACACAGGAAATGGTATTTTTAAAAAATTCCCCAAGAGATTCTGATCAATCAGGTTTGGAATCCACTTTTTTAAAAATAACATGTTTCTCTGTGGTGGAAGAAATTTAAGTGTAACTATGATTCACGAATTTGTTATCTGTTCCTTCCTGCAGAGGATATCAGTTTACCTGTAGGTTTTTAAACTGTAACTCTGAAGTCTAACAACTGCACTGGTAAGAGAGAGTTTGCAGGAAGCATGCTGGCTCTGGAAGGCACTGGAAGGTTCTGGAACACCAATGTGTCCCATGAACCAGACTTATAACCTGCAGACATGGCAGGAGGAGGATGTGTGTGGCAGTGGATGACTACAGGGCTTCCAGGCCTCTCACCCCTTTCAGACTCTTTACTTCTCTGCCCTCAAAGCCCAGCAGCCTGGAGGGGAGAATGCAGTGCCCTTCACTGCAGCCTCATGTCTGCCCCTGGCCTCTGGTGTCCTAGGGTCTCTTCTACCCAGCAGTCCAGGTATCGGCTCCTGGAGCAAAACACAGGAGCCAGGTTACCAGGATCAGTGGCTACTATGCAATGACTTTAGTGGGAGGCAGAGAAACAGAGCTGGGTGGCAGAAAACTCTCATCTCCCAAAGGAAACATGGACTTCTTCCCAGAGGTGGTCAAGGACATGCTGGAAGCTTTGTCTGACTGGCAGTAGAAATGGCACTAGCCAGCAATCATCAATAACCTTGCTGCCTTCTTCAGCATGGCTGTTGTCAGGCTAGTCAATGCTGGGGAAATTCCAATGTCACTAGCAGAGACCTGGCATAGGGGAGGGTTGCTAAGAGCAGACAGAACTCGGTCTCCCCAGCAGACACCCATGTATACAGAAATGGCTGGTCTTAACAATCCTCCAAACTTGACCTTACTAGCAACTGCAAACCAGAAAACTTCCAGTCATAAACCAAATGTCTCTAAAATGGCCTTATTTTTTCCCCTTCCCTTAGGATACTGAGAGCCTATTGTGCTATTAATGGCCATTTAATGCTTACTGATTTGCTAGACATTTTTCGACCCATTCTTTATCTTTAAAATCACATGTCAGTGGCTCTCAAAGTGTGGTCCTCAGGGCCAGCGGCATCCCAATCACCAGGAAATTTGCAACAAGTGCAAATTCTCAGTCTAACTCCAGACCTGCCGAGTTAGACGTCTGGGTGTGGAAACAGCAGTCTGCATTTGAACAACTACTCCAGGTGATGCCAAAGCACTGGAAGTTTGAAAGCCACTATCGTAAGATGTCACGTGGCTGCCCTTAACGTAAACACACCAAAAAGAAGAACCATTTTCTTTCAAGAAGCTTTAAAATCTTCAAAACATTTTATCTCAGTAAATTCATAAGCAAAACACAATAACATTGACTTTTTTTGCTTGATGAATACTATTTTCTTAGAACTACTAAAAGATCACATATTTCCCCATACAAAACAAATGATCAGATAGGAAAAGCATGGTGGGTTGTTTTGTTTTAAAATACGTGACTCTACCAGCACTTTACTTGCCTAAAAATACACCTACCAAATTCATGATCTATGACCTAGTGTGTCTGAATATTATGGGCTCATGGCACTGATGTTTTAAAAGTCCGCCTCAAGAAAACAAAATGCACTATTTGGCTTACATATGTGACTAAATTTTAAAATATGCTTTTTTTTTTTTTTACAATGAATGCACAGCAAAGCGTAATACATTTTCAATGTGGGATTCTAATAAGGAATCATCCCTTTTCTTGTAATCCATGCCTCCTCCTACTTTTAACTTATGCTTGGCCCAAATATCCTGGGTCTGTAAGTTTCTGTGGTGTTATCAGACACTTCTTCAAGATGAGCCCAATGCCTGAAACACATTTAGGAGTGAGTTAACAATTCTGAAATACTGACTTCTTTGGCTTTTTAGTCCTTTTAATGGCATTGAATATAAAGGCTGCCTTTTTTCCTCTGCGTTCCTTTGTAAGCTTCTCAAATTCTCCACTGTCGCAAGGTGGCAGATCAGACATCAGGCACCCGTATCACCTTGCGATTAGGGAAGGACGCACAGGTCATCTTGGGTCGTCTTCCCAGGCATGTACATAATGAATGGGCTAAAATTTCAACCAGTTTATTTTCCCACAGCCATTTCCCCCTGGACCCTTCAGGATGGCTAAAGGGAAAAAATGCTTCTCTTCTTGGGAATATTTTCTAGAGTCTTTTCCTTTTAAAATGTCTTTGTATTTTATTTTACTTCTAATTGACACATGAATAATTATGCATATTTGTCATGGTGTGATCTTTTGATACATGTATACATTGTGTCATGATCAAACCAGGGTAATCAGCATTTCCCTTCCCCTCAAACCTTTACAGTTCTTTGTGGTGAGAACACTCAAATTCTTCTTGTCTAGCTTTCTAGATCTTTTCTTAATGACCGACAAAGAGAATAAAAGATCCCATAAAATTCAGCTCTGTTGAAGACCTCACTATCTTTCAAGTAATTAAGTTGAAACTATTTTAAATACTAACCCCAATAACTAGAGTCATAAACCATTTTTTTCAGTACCCATTTTGTTGGCCAAAGGGAAATAGAGAATGTGAGACCAAGAGCAGACGGCCCATCCAAAGTCCACAGAGATAAAAATCCACTTCTTTTTGCATTTTCCACACTGCTTTTCCAGGATGGTCCCAAACTTGCTGATTCACCGTACGATTTTGTGCTGTAGCGTAGTCAAGGAGAAACAGTGGCACATTGTAGCCAGCTCGAACTGGTCTGTGAGAGCTGATGGTTAACCTTAAGAACCGAGTGTTAAACATGGCCATTATTAAAAATTAAATTATATAAACTTACAATTAAATAAATTATATTAAAAACTCATCATTATTCCTAATTGTTTTACTCTATTTTACTATTATCTACATGGTTGAGGTTAATTACATCTACTTATATAGTGGAAATATAGTCATGCACTGCACAACATCTGGGTCATGCGCTGGTGGTCCCATAAGATTATAATGGAGCTGAAAAATTCCCATCACCTAGTGATGTCACAGCCTCATAACGTCATACTGCAACATATTACTCACATGTTTGTGGTGATGCTGGTGTAAACAAACCTACTGTGCTGCCAGATGTGTAAAAGTATAGCACCGGCAATTAGGTACAATGCATAATACTTGATAATAATAATAATAAATGCCTGTATTACTGATTTATATATTTACCATACTATACTTTTTATTGTTATTTCAGAGTGCACCTCAACTTATTAAAAAAAAGTTAACAATAAAACAGCCTAAGGTAAGTCCTTCAGTCGGTATTCCAGAAGAAGGCATCGTTACCATAGGAGATGACAGCTCCATGTATGTTACTGCCCCGAGGACCTTCCAGTGGGATACGATGTGCAGGTGGAAGGCAGTGGTACTGATGATCCTGACCCAGTGTATGCTTAGGCTAATGTGTGTTTTGTGTCTTAGGTATTTTTTTTTTTTTTTTTTTTTGAGACAGAGTCTTGCTTTGTTGCCCAGGGTACAGTGAGTGCTATGGTGTCAGCCTAGCTCACAGCAACCTCAAACTCCTGGGCTCAAGTGATCCTGCTGCCTCAGCCTACCAAGTAGCTAGGACTACAGGTGTGAGCCACCACGCCTGGCTAATTTTTGGTTCTATTTTTAGTTGACTGGCTAATTTTTTTTTCCTATTTTTAGTAGAGATGGGGTCTCATTCTTGCTCAGGCTGGTCTCAAACTCCTGAGCTCAAGCCATCCTCCCGCCTCGGCCTGCCAGAGTGCTAGGATTACAGGCGTGAGCTGCTGTGCCTGGCCTGTGTCTTAGGTTTTAACAAAAAAGTTTAAAAAGTAAAAAAGAAAAAAAATTTTTTTAGTAGGAAAAGGTTTATAGATCTAAAGATAAAAAAATATATAGAAAGAAAATATTTTTGTGCAGTTGTACAATGTGTTTGTATTTTAAGCTAAGTGTTATTATGAAAGAGTCAAAAAGTTGAAAAAAAATTAAAAGTTTATACAGTAAAAAAAAAGTAAGCTAAGGTTAAATAATTATTCAGAAAGAAAAATTTTAAAATAAACTTCATGTAGCCTACGTGTACAGTGTTTATACAGTCTATATAAAGTCTGCAGCAGCGCACAGCAACGTGCTAGGCCTTCACATTCACTCGCTGACTCACCCAGAGCAACTTCCAGTCCTGCAAGCTCCATCCACGATAAGTGCCCTATACAGGTGTACCCATTGTTTTTAAAATCTTTTATACTGCATTGCTGTGATATCTTTTTTATGTTCAGGTATGTTTAGATACACAAATACTTCCCATCGTGTTACAACTGCCTATAGCATTCAGTGAAATAAAATGCTGCGCAGGTTTGTAGCCTGGCAGCGACAGGCTTCGCCCTGCAGCCTGCATGTGCGGCAGGCTATGCCAGGTTTACGTCAGCGCACTCTGTAACGATCCTACAACAGTGAAATCGCCTAAGGACGTGTTCCTCAGAACATTAACACTGAGTGACGCGTGACCACACTACGGAATGGTGTGCTACCGCGAGACTCCTCCCAAACTCACGGTTGGTGATGTCACATTGGTAGTCTGACACTGGTCACAGTGGGAGTATTTATATCATAGAAATCAGCAAATGCTACAAATCCGAAGCGCTGTTCTCCCCAAGCCAGTAGCTAAACTTTCATCAGCATGCTACTGGTATCCATGCCAGCTTTTTCAGAACTAGGGGAGAACAGCAGGACGCGTCAACTTTTCATCACTGCGTGTACAGGCACAGACCACCAAACCACAGACCCCCAAATCATTACTGCCTAGAGTTTCCAATTAATCTATCACTGATTTACTGTCTGTTATCTCGTATTGAAAGCAGCCTGACTCACAAATGTAATTGTATGTGTATTGTCAAGAACCCAGACAAGAATAATATTTTCAAGAAAACAAATACCACTTGATCCTTCACAGAATTTGACAGATTCTCTCATTAACTCCTCACAACCATTATTATGTTGAGTTTCACTGCCCCTGCTTAACAGATGATGTTAAGACCTGTCCACGGCCACGTCTCTAGTAAGTGGCAGAGCCAGGACTCAAATCCAGAAATCCAAGCCCATTGTCCTTTAGACTCTGTGACAGATTATTGATTTTATGTCAATTTGATTTTATGTCATATTGATTTTATGTCAATTTGTTTTGAAAATGGGGATTTTTCCCCAAAGATCAACATCTGGGTTAGCTTTTCCCCTTCTCTCAGCAGCTCAGCCAACTCCGAGGTACCCACATCCACTTCTGTGGGCACCAACTCCCTACGCCTGCTCCCCTCCTGCCCTCGTGCAGCAAGTACATCCACACTGCTGCAACACCTGGGATAAATCAAACCCAAACACATTTCCACTTGAATTCCTAAAGATGTTGTAGGCATGTGAGCATAATTAGGAAGTGCTTTATACTTTGTACCTAAATTATTCAAACCCAGAGAAAAGGCCTGAGGAATCTAATTTAAATTGAATTCAAAGTAAAAGTGAATAAAGAAGCCAGATTCTTGTACTCAGTGGTGAAAATAAATATATGTGTGTGCATGTGCAGAGGTTTGTTTTATACACACACACACACCCCCTCCATTGGGGGAAAGCAAATTACATACATACACAAACACATATATACACACATGTGCATATGTGTGTATTGTATAGATACACATGCGTGCACATATATGCACACATGTGAGTGTTTTGTGTGTATGTATGTGAGTTTCTAGTTTGTTTTTCCCCCTCCTCAGCAAAAAAGAAAAAAAAATCGCTGCCCTTTATCAGATATGTACACATTTTATTCTTGCAATATGTCTAAAATGATTTTATGACTAAATCCTGGGAAAAATGTGAAGAATGCTTGGCTAGATACACGCTTTTCCAGTAAAAACACAACACTGCTTATGAATTGTAGCACTTGGAGAAGGCTTTTCAACATGATGTACATTTTTGTTCTAGCTTGAGACTAAATCCTGCTTGGATGTGAGTTTTCTTTGGCTTTCTGAGAAAGTTTAACTGATTGTACAATATGGGTCTCCGGGCCCTCCGGCATGTGTTCACCAAGAGAGGACAAATGAAGTGTTATTCCATCAGACAGGCCTCTATCCCAGGACTCCAGCCAGGGTTAAAACCTTGAGATGTTTTCTCAACACATTAAGCAGAAATAACTGTAACAACGGCAAAAAGTACATCCATCTGTCCCCTTGTCAGGATTTTTGAGATTGTTGATTCACTGACCTTGTAGCTAGAAGGCTTTTTGGAGGCCGTCTAACCAAAGTTAAATGTGGCAGTGAATGAACACAAAGAAATTCTTAGAGGTCACTAGTGAATTACTAACACTGTTATCCTGAGAATGGATTGCGGAGTTTCCATTTTATCTCAGAATTTTGAGGGGTGTATGGTGATGACTTAAAATGATGTTAGGTTACTTAGCTAACTTTTTCTTGGAAAGTACCTTCCCTGCTGTTCTATTAAAACTGCCTGTAAATGGGGCCGAGGCACTCTCTGGTCCGTGCAGAGGACACCTTAAAGTAATCAGGCTGTCAAATAAAGGCAAACACATTTCTCAGCATTTCTAAAGACGGAAATAGTGAAAAGTGTGTTGCGTTCCAAGCATATCAGAGTTAAGTCATTTCTGCCTCATGGTTCTAGAAGACCTGTGGTGGAGGTGGGGGGAACACTTAATTCTCCTTCTAACCTTCTGGTTCTCAACTGAGGGCAATTTCGTTCCCCAAGGGACATCTGGCAATGTCTAGAGACGTTTTTTAGTTGTCACAACTGTGGGGTGCCACCAGCATGTAGTGGGTACAGAGGCCAGGGATGCCAAACACCCACCATGCCCGGGCCATCTCCCCTCCCCTCCAACAAAGAAAGATCCAAGCCCCCCTTGCCAACAGTGCTGCTATTGATTCCCTGCTCAAAAAGGAGGCAGAAATGATCAGCTGCAGCAGAAGAATTTTCCACTGGCATTCCAACTGGTTCCCAGGCTTCCTGGAGGACATCCTCACAACAGCCTGCTTTTCCATGATCTAACACTTGCCTTACTGCAGTCCACAGAGCAGCAGCAGCAGCACCAGGGCACTTGTGAGCAATGCAGAACCTCAAGTCCCACCAAGACACCGACGAACCAGAGTGTGCATTTGCACCAGAACGCCAGGGGACTCCCAGACACTTTAAGGTTTCAGAAGCACAGGGTAGACCTCCCGCTTACCTACCTCCCCAGTCCTTCTCCTTAGGTCTGTCTGTCCTCCTCCTGCTCACTCGGCATTAACTCTTTACACCCTGCACTCTGATTGTGCAGATCTAGTGAAAAAGCAGCTCTCCTCTCCCTGCAATCTTTTCTCAGAACATTCTCTCCAAATCGGGTTTTCGCCTTGGCTTAGTGCAGAGAGCCCTGTTCCTCCTCTGGCCCTTTCGGGTGGAGGGAGCTCATCCCCACACCCCTGCGCAGGGCAGTACTGCCACTGCCATTATCCTCATTCAGAAATCCCTTCTCTTCTGACCACATGGCCATGCCCAGATATTGCCATCTGCTCCTACATATTGCTGCAAGGTACCAGTTTTTCAAGCCATTTTTTGTCTTCAAAGATGTTCTGGGTACCTGGGCCATGGCATTCCTATTTGCCCTCACCCCAACTATGGAATTCTTCAGTGACCATGTGGATGGACATCTTACACCAGAATTCCTAGTTCCTTAACCTTTTCTACAGTGGCAAAAACCCCTTTCATTCATTCATCAAATATTTATGTTGTGTCTCTTTCATACCTGACTCGTGCTAAAGATGTTAAGAAGACTATGATATTGTCCTTGTTCTCCAAGAGCTAATAGTCTAGAACTGCAGTCCTCAATCCCAGGGCTGTGGACTGGTACCAGTCCATGGCGTATTAGGAACAGGGCCACACAGCAGGAGGTGAGCGGCAGGTGAGCGAGCAAAGCTCCATCTACATTTACAGCTGCTTCCCATTGCTCACGTCACCACCTGAGCTCCACCTCCTGTCAGATCAGCAGCGGCACTGGATTCTCATAGAAGTGTGAACCTACCGTAAAGTTTGCATGCAACGGATCTAGGTTGTAGGCTCCTTATGAGAATTTACTGCCTGATGATCAGAGGTGGAGCTGAGGCGGTGATGTTAGTGCTGAGGAACAGCTGCAAACACAGATCATCATTAGCAGAGAGGTTTGACTGCACAATAAATGTAATGCACTTGAATCATCCTGAAACCATCCCCCTCCAGTCCATGGAAAAATTGTCTCCCATGAAGCTGGTCCCTGGTGCCAAAAAGGTTGGGACTGCTCATCTAGAAGAGGGAGTTGAGGGGAAGTCTTTATTTTGGCACTAAAAGGAGCTTCAAGAATTACAAGCCAGAGAAAGGCTCAAAGAAGGTCATGGTCTATTTTTTGGCCATTTTTGTTGGCTAACACGCTAGCCCAGTAGTTCCCACACGCTGGTCTGAGAATCAGGGCCAATTCATGGAAATGAAGAAAAATCAAGACAATATAGTAAGTTTATCATAATACCAAATTTCTATTTTTCATTCTGAGATTATATTATTCTCACTTTGGGGATGTTAAAGTGTCCCTTTCTTTTTAAGAAGATTGGAAAAGTTATTTTAAAGTGTCCTTACATTAAAATAAAGAGTTGACATACATTTGGTAGTTTCCCCATTAATTTTTTAAAACTCATCCTTGAAATCTAGCAGTGGCTCTCCAGGTCTACCTAGCAGCAGATTGCTTAGGCCGGGGATAATGTGGCTGTAGCATGGTTAGTTAGGCTTGCTTTGAAGCAAGCCCATTTGCACGACTCTTCACACAAGATGAAGAAATCACCAATTGTTCTTGCTAAAAACCAGGAGTGCTGAAGGGAATTAAGAGCGTGTTTAAAGGCCCTCAAGCCACCCCTCGGTTACCACCACTGATGACATAAAATGAGAAGGTCTGTGCACACCTATGTAGGGGCTCATGTGGCTGTCCTCACCCTCTTTCCTGGAGGAAGTGCTGCTCAGGGCCTTGGACAGTGGCAGATTTGATGCCCCAAGTTAAGAAGCCAAGATCCCTTAGTGAACAAAAGCCCTTTATTGCTCTTTTTTCTTTTTTGGAGGGTGTGCTTTTCCCCTTGTGAATGCTCCTTCTCCTTGGACGTGCATGCAAACTTGGGGCTGCTTCAGGAAGGGAGGGCCCCTCCTTCCTGAGACAGCCCGAGAGCAGTCAATCTGGGCACCTTCTACTTTTGTCCTCAGTGAGAAACCCTCCCTTGGGTGCTCTTTTAATGAGGTTTATTTTTCCACCTCTTCTCTTGATCAGGGTGGTTCTAAGTTAAGGGCAAAGATAGGAGGGTGCGCTTTGGCAAGGGTAGAGGTGGGGCTGGATGTCCGGAAGGCGTTAGGTCAGAAGGGCTGAAGGAGTCCCTGCAGCTCAGCTGTTAACTGGTTTCCTTGCTTTTTGGTGAGAGAGACTCTACTGAATCTTCTCGCTCACTGACCACGCTCCTTTCATCTCCTGAGCTGCTCCCCGTCTGCTAATGTGCATCTGATCCCTGGTCTGCGGTGTTCCTCTCTCTCTGCTTTCTCGAGGCGGCCTCATTCACTCGGGACTTAACTCCTGACCTCTGCACTGAAGGATCCCACGTCACTCATCTCCAGATGCACATTCCTAACTTCTTATATCTCACCAGGCTGTGTCTGTCTGCAAAGCCCTGAAACGTCCAGAACAGAATTCAGCACCTTCTTCTCCAAGCCTGTTACTTCTTATATCTTTATTATGTGTTTAGCAGTCCTGTAGCATGTCAATTGAAGAACAACAAGTGGAGAAAGCAAAATGACAAGTTAAATTTAAAAAGAAATCAGACAAATAAAAAGATAATTTTTGAAAAACTTTTTAAAAGTCAAGATGCTCAATATCTATATTCATTGATATCTGTATGTATGCTAGACACACGAATGCATTTTACTTTCTAGATGAACATCCGCAATCTAGAAATTTGGTTTCCTAACTGGAGTCTAATTTTGGAAGCTATTCCAAAAGAATGTCTCTTCCCCAGGTATCACTAGAGGCAGGATGGCTAATGGAGAAGGTCAATTTCTTGGATGAAGCCCTACGGTCAACGTGGACTTCTGAGCTCTCTCCCTCTACCACGTTTGCCAACTCCCATAAAAGCATAAATACTGGGGTAAAGAGGACTTGAAAATAATCACTAAGTTATCAGGACAATAAGTTTGGTTAGCTAAACAGGAAGCTTATTTCCTTAATAGTGTACTTTTGTGAACAGGGGATCATTTTTCTCTTTTACTAGGCATGTGAAACATGTTGTCATTGTTTGGACAGTCACTATCTCCCTAAGTCGAGCAGCTGCCCAGGATATGGAATTTATCCTGACAAGACGTTAACACTTTACATGCCAGGATAAACTACTTATCCACAAACAAGACTGCTCCCTGGTATAAAGTTGGTGTTGTCACAAAGTTTTGAAAAGCGGAAACCGAGAGAGCCACGGCTGGGACTTTTATTTCTACTGGGACAGATGAAATGGTCTAAAGGTTAGAACAGCAACAAAAACACCCTCTGCAGATTTTGCCCCTTGGTGGAAACACTTTGAGTCTCAAACTAAAGAAGAAAATAATCAATGTTGACTTTTAATAGTACTGTCCCCAGCAGTTGCAGCAAAAGTATTGAGTTTAAATCCCATGGTGTAACTGAGTCTTCTTCCCCTTTGGGGCCAACAGCCCTGCCTTGAGGATTACTTGATTCTCAAATTTCAGGCTGCGACATTTTCTCAATCACCAGCTGACCTCTATGGTTGAAGAAAACAAGACTCCATGTTACCCATTTTTTTTTTTTTTTTTTGCTTCTCGTTCTAACATTGCTGGTCATTTATTTCCCTAGAATTGAGAATATACCTTATGCACGTTACTGACTATTCCTCTTCCTTTTTATTCACTGTTTAATGTAGTTTCATAAAACAAGGACGGAGTATATAGGCCAGAGGGTTTTATGGTTTTTCTAATTTGTTTTTAAAAATTAGAGACAACTGGCTTATGGCAATTTTCCGGTTAACAACACACACACAACCCACAGGCCAAGAACAACAGAA
Source organism: Lepilemur ruficaudatus (assembly GCA_963574885.1). Taxonomy (NCBI): domain Eukaryota; kingdom Metazoa; phylum Chordata; class Mammalia; order Primates; family Lepilemuridae; genus Lepilemur; species Lepilemur ruficaudatus. The sequence continues at coordinate 15,422 of CAUYRT010074818.1, forward strand.
GAGGAGAGACAGAGAGTACATAAAACATTACTTAGGAGATCCCTCCCACTGCTCAGCGTCAGATCTGTAACGCATGCGAGGCTTAGCTGGAACACACGATGAAAGCTGTTTCTCCTTTCAAGTGTGGATCATTTACATGGGCCCAGACCTCTTCTGTTCTCATTTATTCAACTTCCAGCTCTCACTGACATTAAGCAGGAGCAGAGCACATCTGATGTCACAGCTGGCCCCTGCTGTGCCCAGGGCTGTCGTCCCACCACTGCAGAAAAAGCCCGAGGGCTAGACTGCGTGGCAGAAGATGGGCCTCAGAGGTTCTAAGCTTCTTATGGAATTAGGCATGGAAAACATCTGTGCTCCCCCACATCAAAGGTTACCTTACCTTACCTCTGTACAAAATTTCATAAACCCCAAAATCTTTCTCTTGCCAACCAAATGAAGTAGTTTTTAATCAATCCAGTCTGAATTCAGATTTGTAGATACAGAATTTTTTAAAACGCTGTTAAAACAATGCTTTGGATTTTATACATATATACATACAGATGTGCGTCCGTGTGTATATATGTAAGCATAGAAATATAAATACACCTATATATACATAAACACACATGCACATACACATGTGTACACACACACACACTCAGACTGGGAGTCCAGCATGACCCAGAACTCCGCCAGATCCCAAACCTTACAGAACAAGTTGAAGTTCAACTGTGGACATGCGCTTTTGCCTTCACCAGAATCATGAACCCAAAGGCCTTCAGTGCTGTCTCCTACAACAGCAGGCAAGAGGGTGGCATCCCAGGTCCTTGGCTTCCCAGCTGAAACACCAGGCGTTGTGCATTTTCTAAGAGCGGGCATTTGTTCAAGCCCTTTAAGTGAAGCAACTTTCACACCACGTTTATCACGCTGTCTCCTCCTCAGTGCCACCCTCTGACCACTTCCTCATCTTCCACCCCCCGAACGCTCCTTGTCCTAGAGGAAGCACAGACATCAGGAATGGCCAATCTATAGGTTATGGGGTCACATGTGACACTTCATGGTCAGCTCTTGAAGCAAGCATAAAGAAAATAAAATACTCTCCCTGCTGTGATTAAAAGAATTCTTACGGTCTTTTTTTTTTTTCTAAAAACCTTAAATATGACAACATAGAGACACTGGAGGGAGCTCTAAACATCTAGTGACAGGAAAAATGCTAAAATTATGCACCCAAAGATTGAATAGAGGATTTATTGCTTTGGGGGATAACGTGGTGAACTGTGGCTTTTGCTGGTCAGCGAGCCCATTCTCAATACTGATCCAGAGCCGCAGATCCTTAACGGTATCGTATGTGCATGTGGGGCAAATAAAACTGTCCTACACTGATGACTCCTTAGCCAGAAAAAAAAAAAGGCCATTTATTCTTGGCTTCCACAGGACCTCTGAAAAGTACACCCTGGAAATCTTTTCTTGGAGAGTTCTTTTAAGCAGAAGGGTTTAAGAGACAGAGGAAAGAAAATAACAAAGGAAGGATCAGACCAAAGTGAACCTTGTTTGAACTGGGCATGTTTTGTTTTCCCATTTTCTACTAAAATGCGCTCTGTCCTTTGGAAGGAATCTGCCCTCTCGTCCCATCTCCCCATCCCGCCAGCCCGCAAAGCCCCCTGCAATGAGAGAGCATCTGGCTCACATCTGTCTGATCCGGAACTTAACCAGGCACAAGCTCCGGCCTGACAGGCCTTGAGAGATGTTGAGTTAGGGGATGTTTTGGCACTTTTGGGGGCCCTGTCAACGCTCAGCCTCCTGCTTGACTTTAAAATACAAGCGCGCTAGAGCAGGGCAGGGCCCTCCTGGTGATGTCTTCCTCAGGTTAACGTCCCTGGGTTGCATTCAAGCTGTGTCCCAGCCCCCTACACGCATGCAGCGCACACACAGACACACACTCCAAGCGGCCAGTTTTCTGTGCCATTTCCTGTGAAACGCCAGAGTCCCCTCTTTAGTGGCTTGAATCTCAGCCCTAGAGGTCTAACTGCAAGCCAGACCTGTTGGTGCAGGCTGAGAGGAGTGTCAAAACTCATGCCAGCTTCTGCATTAATAATAATTAACATCTCTAGCCCCGTTTCTAGCCTAGGAAACTTTTTTCCTTCATTCAGCAATATTTATCAAGCATCGAAAACATTAATGCCACTGTGTGGCATTGGAAGATGTCCTGGTATTTGGATAGTTTCCTTCCAAAAACAAGCCCGTCATTTGGGTCTCTTAGAATATCAAATGTGACCTGCCAACAAGTACCTGCATTTCAGTCCCTTACACCTTGCCGTGGAGAATAGAGTCTGACACAAATGTTCAGTGTATTTGCATCAGTGCTCCTCAGCACATGTGACAGAATATAAAGCTGCTCTGGATTCATAAGTGTATCACAGGCATAAGAAACTTTATAGGCAATTTTTGATTAAGGATGCAGTCTCTACTGTTAGGGAGTGGTGTAGTGTATTTTTATCATACCAATAAAAGCCAGAAGTCTTAGCTGTTTGCTATAACAACTACAGAGTGAGAGTTAGGACTATTCTAGATCTTGTATTTCATCCTGGAACACCTTTATTTTAATTTTGTAGCTTATCTCCTTTCAATTCCACCCAGTCCCGTTGACACCGCTTCCTCAAACTCCACTACGACGCCAAGCACCTTACTGATGGCAATGATCTGTGCTATAATTCAAAATGCTCTCAGGGAGCTGGGCACAGGCACTAAACAGACTGGTAATGTAAGAAGCAATACAACAATCTGTTGGAAAGGCCCAGGTTTCATAAAATGTTAGTGCTGGAACGGAAGAGTTCTTGGAGATGAACTCTTGCAGGCACTCTGGCGGGAGAAGCATCCGAGGCTCCTGGTTGCTGTGGCTGGCGCGAGAATTCTATAACCCCAGCTCCTGTCTGTGATTCTTCTCATAGACTCCTTGCAGAACCTCCCAGCCTTGGACTTGGCTAATATTTATGCATACCCTGTGCAAAGTACTGCTAATGTCCTTTACAGAACACTCATGAAATCAGTGCCCGGAAGAAGACATTAAAATTATCGGAGGTGAAAGAAAAGTCAGAGAACGGAAAGAGGTGCTGGAATTGGGGGCTGGGGAGGGGGGCAGTGCCCTAGTGCTTCGGGCAGTGTTCTCTCTGCTCCCCACTGCTTCATGATGCCAGCGTATTAACTGCAGCACGTGCGGGAGTTTTACACACATGATGTTCGTTGTGGGAAGGGAAAGACTATAACGTGTCTGAGATCCGTCCTCTCTTGCTTTCAATGCGGATTCATTCAGCTGATGTTCAGTGTGAGGTCCTGAAACAACCCCTTCTCATGGCCTTGTCTTATTTTCCTGTTCTCTGCTCTCCCTACAACTTTCCCTCATTAAATCCAAGCAACAAGAGGCGACAAAAGTGTGAGGTAAATAAAATTTTTGGATTCTTTTTCCCCCCAATCCTATTAATATCAATGAGAACCCAAATTAAAGAATTTTTCAAGAATCTCAAGGAAACTTTTATTTATTTATTTATTTTTTTGAGACAGAGTCTCACTCTGTTGCCCGGGCTAGAGTGCCGTGGCGTCAGCCTAGCTCACAGCAACCTCAAACTCCTGGGCTCAAGCAATCCTTCTGCCTCAGCCTCCCGAGTAGCTGGGACTACAGGCATGCACCACCACGCCCGGCTAATCTTTTCTATATATTTTGAGTTGGCCAATTAATTTCTTTCTATTTTTAGTAGAGACAGGGTCTCGCTCTTGCTCAGGCTGGTTTCGAACTCCTGACCTTGAGCGATCCACCCGCCTCAGCCTCCCAGAGTGCTAGGATTATAGGCGTGAACCACCGCGC
>CAUYRT010074821.1:0-88378 GCA_963574885.1 Lepilemur ruficaudatus
TCATCATTAAAAATTCAAGTATACAGAGTAGCAAAGAAAGGTTCTTTAGTCAGGATCTTTGTGAATGACTTCAAATAATTTAGAATCAAATAATTTTCTTCTAATAATGGGCTGAAGCTTAATCCAGGATAATACAAGAGGTTCTAATTTACTGTCATTTCTTAAAATTGAGTAATATTCCATTGTGAACAAATACCAGATTTTAACATTTGATTATATAAAATATCTGGGAAAATGTTTGCCTAAATGTTAGTAGTGTTTGATGGGATTTGGGTGATTTTTAGTTTCTTCTCTTATATTTTTGCTATTTCATTTTGCTTCAACTCTTTTACAGTGATTCTGTTTATTTTTATAATTAAAGAGCAATAAAGACTCCTTAATTAGTGGGGAAAATATCATGAGAGAGGACACTTTGCTCATTCATAAAGTTAGAAAATACTATTATTCATGGAATCATAAATGATAACCCAGAAATAGATGATTTCCTTCTTACTCCCACAGCCTTCATTTTTGGCACTTGTATAAATTATAATACTAGGAGACAAAGTGAGATATTTGAGTTATCACCTATTAGATTATAAATTTCTTGAAGGTAGGGCTGTTTCTTGTTTGTTAGACTCTTCTACAGATCTTAACATAGGGGAGTACTCAATCAACATTTATTGTGTTGAACCAATTGTACTTCTGCAAAACACAAAATATTATAATCTTTGTATCTACACTAATAAAATGAGAATTTTCAAAGATCTTAAATTTTCAAATCATTCTAGTTACAAAGAGAAAGATTCATAATTAGCCATTGCATAAATATCAAGAATAATTTTTACAATAAGATTTTCACTGATATTCCCAGAATATTGAAGAGATTTATATTGTTTTAAGTTAATTAAAATGCATCTAAAAGAGCTCTAGAGTTCAAAGAATGTACAATCAAACCTCTTACACACAGAATTTCTCTCCAATAAAAGAAAAACTAGAAATGTCTGTTTTCATCCATAACTTTCTTCATATAGCAGAAGCCTGGTTTTAAAAAAAGTGAGTTTTGCATGTATCTAGGGTGAAAGAAAAGCAGAAATGTTTTCCTGATAATTGTCATTCTATTCTCCTCTCTATTTTCTGTAATGTGCATCTATGTTGATCAAGAACATTTTCTAATTTTGCAAATTATCAGCATGACTCAATGAAAAATAAACTTGAATAATTTTGAACACCTAACTTGTAATATTTTTAAATATTCCTTGAGCTGGAACAATTAGATGTTTGAATTACTTACTCTGAATGCTAATGTATGAATACTTTTCTCCTGTTCCACATTCATCTCTCTATATATAAACTATTTAAGTCACAGTATAATTATGGAATATGTTAGTAGAAGGAAGGCAAAGTGTTTTATCAATGCCTGTAAGCATCATTTACATTAGCATCTGTTACAGAATTTGTTTTAAATTTTATTTCTAGAGCCTTAAAATCCATAGGTCACACACATCAGTATTTTTAGACTATAATATCATAGGACTAAACCTGTTTTTGAACCTTATTTGTTTCAACATGCTTTTGAAAGCATCTAAAGATATTTAGTATATCTTCCTGATTTTTTTAATCTTTCCTCCTGATTTCTTTAGCTGTTAGCACTGTAAATCTTCTTGTGTGCTGTTGGTTTGCTATCTATTTTTTGTTTGTATGTTTGTTTTTAAAAACACAACGTTCTTTTCTGTTTATGTCCAGGGCCTTTAACACTTGATATGCCAATTCTCAGATGTTTGGCAATAAAAATATCTTTCCTGAAATATGGAAGTATGGAGACAGATCTGCCAGTATTAGGATTGGCCTGTCAGTGTTTGCAAAGCAGCACCAAATATTACCAGGCAATTGCAGATCTCTGGGCAAAAACATACCAATAGGGAGCTAGCCTCATAAGTAAACTCTTGGACTTTACTCCTTGTCGATTAAAAGGAAGGACTCATCTGCAATATCTCTTTGCATTTTATATCTTTCTTCAAAGGTGAAAAGTGTATTGAACCCTTAAGATTATAAGGGAAAGGGACTATAACAATACTGGTTTTCTTTTACATATTTACGTAGTTAATCAGCTTATTTCAATTAAGATTATATAGACCCCAAAAGATTACTTCTGAATTTGGATTTTCAAAAATATTGACCAGCCTAAGCTTTTGTCAGCACACCCCACAGGAGCCTGGAGAGGATACAGTTTATCCATCAAAAGTCCAGCTTTCCTCCTCTGGAAGGAGGACAGAGGACTGATGTAGCCAGAGCCAGGATTCCTAAGCCTGTCTTCCTTTCTCCCATCTTCATCCCATTCCCCTGCTCCTTCCTTGAGCCAAGGCCAGGCACAGAGGGTAGAAGGGAATGGCACCATATGTCTAGGGTCAAGTTTTGGACTGACAGAGCTTTAAATTTGGTTACATATGAGGGGAGCTGAGCAAATAAGTCAATATATCAAGAACAAAGAGCTTTGTCACTGTAGGAAAAGGGAGTTATATAGGTAGTAAGAGGGAAGACAAGAATAAACCATGTGGTGTTGGAGGCATCAGAGTTAACTAATGGGTTTTAATATAGATAGATGATAGGTAGATAGATAGGATATAATATATTTTTTTCTAATTTTGTCTTCTGAGAGGGCCCAAGCAAAGATACCTCAGTAACAATGAGCCCGAGTAAGGATTATGCTTTACTTTGATGTGGAGAAATTGGAACTCTTGCACACTGTTGGTGGGAATGCAAAATGGTGCCACCACTATGGTAAACAATATGAAAGTTCCTCAAAAATTAAAAATGTACCTATATCATATGATCCTACAATCCCACTTCTGGGTATTTATCCAAAAGAAATAAAATCAAGATCTTGAAGAGATTGCAGCACTCCTATGTTCATTGCAGCACAGTAGCCAAGATGTGGAGAAACCTACATGTCCATTGCCAGATGAATGGATAAAGGCAATTGGTGTATACATGCAGTGGAATACTATTCAGCCTTTAAAAAGAAGGAAATTCTGCAATATGGACAATATAGGTGTAGCTGGAGGACAGTATGCAAAGTGAAATAAGCCAGTCATAATAATAATGTAATCATTTTATAACATAATACAATAATAGGTAACAAGTAATGAGGCAAATACTGTATGATTTCACTTCTATTAGGTATCTAAAATAGTCAAATTCATAGAATCAAAGAGTAGGAGGTGGCTATCAGGGCTGAGAAGAAGGGGACATGGAGAATTCCTGATCAATGTGCCTAAAGTTTCAGTCAAGCAAAATGAATAAGCTCTAGAGATCTTCTGTAGAACACTGCACCTATAGTCAACAATAATGTATTGCATGATTAAAAAATTATTAATAGGATAGATCTCATGTTAATTGTTCTTACCAAGATAAAATAAAATAAAAAGTGCCATCCAAAACAAAATAATACAAAACAATGAGCACTCTTAGCACCCAACTCTTTGTAAATACCATTGTCCGATAAAAGAAACTAGGACTTCCTAAGAAATGGCTGACTTTGGGTTTGAGGAAAGAAAATAATTGCATGGGTCTGGAATATGTTATTCTGTCAGAAAGTAAAGAAGCACACAAAGAATGATGGGATCTTTTCCAAAAGACACAGGATCCCGCTTGAAGGGTCTCCTACTATCCAATTTGAACATCAAAATAAGTTATGATGGTAATGAATTATAATTATTTGAGTAAAATATCCATGAGGCACTACTGTTATAAATACATGACTTTAAAAAATAGATATATGGAGGGGGAGAGGAATGCATCAGTAGAATAATAACAAATAAATACATAAGGAATAATGGAATTAGAATATTATAATTTAGTAACCATCACAATAATGAATTTAGGAATGATCAAAGAATGTTAAATCTGGTAGGTCTAAGTTTGATAAGGAACTCAATGTTTGCATAGTCTTCATGTATCTTTCCATAAAATTATTATTGTTTATTAATTAATAATACAACAAATTGAATAATTAACTCTGCAGTGGAGAAAATTGGCAGCTACCGTCTTATCCAAGTATTAACAAGACACATTAATAATACAAGTAACAGTGCAAATTATCATTTTTGCCTCCTGATATGCTTGCTGCAATGAAAAGAACACAACATCACTTCTGTGGTTGGTATTCCTGCCCAAAATGCATAAATCATGAGGAAACATCAAAAAAACCCAAAGAGGATTATACTAAAAAATAACTGTTTTAGGCTTTTCAGAAATGCCAAGGTCACAAAAATAAGGAAAGACTGAGGAACTCTTGTAAATCGAAAGAGGCTAAAGGAACATATAAATACAACACATGCTCCTGAATTGGATCCTGGACCTAAAAATGACATTATTGGGATAATTGGTAGATGTTATTGCAGTCTGAGGATCATATGGCAACATTAAAGTGAATTTTGATAGCTGTTCTGTGGTTACATAGGAGAGTGTCATTGCTCTTAAGCAACGCACACTGAAGTATGCATTAGTCTGCAACTTATTTTCAATGATTATACAGGAGCACTATGTATTATTTCTGTAACTTATATGTAGATTTGAAGTTATTTCAAAAGAAAAAAAGTAAAACAAACAAAATATTTTGACAGAAATTTGATATCAAATCTAAAAATCCCAGTGTCATGGGTGTGCTGAGAATGTTCATGTGGACCTCTGGAGAAGTTGCCTCCACACATTCTGGTTTCTGTTTCTGCTGGTGTTTTATTTTCTTTTGTTTTTTAACATATTCCTGCCCGAGGAGACATGATTTTGTCATTTTCTTCACCTGAAGATGAAGCCCATATGAAACCCAGGATCTTGCTCTTACACATCTTGGAGATTGTATTAACATTAACATTGCATTAACATTAACATTATGGAGGTTTCTAGTATTTATCTAATCTCATTTTCACCTTCTGATATTCCTTGTATTAAAATAAAAACAACGGTTGCCCCTCAAAATACTGATTTTTTTAGAGGAGTCAAACTTGAAAATTAAATAGACTTTTGCAGCAAAATTTTGATCAGTGCTTAAGAAATGGAGCATTTTGCTTAACCAAAATTTGCTTTTATCTTGACATGTTATATTTTGTGAAAAATCTATTGATACATTTGCCTGACTTTTGAAAAAATAAAAACATTTCCTGAATAAAGCTTTTTTTTGAAGAAGAAGAAGAAGATCTTTTAGTATCTCAGAGTGATATAAAATGCAGTGGAAATTGCCCCATCCTTTACACAGATCCCAGAAGTTGCAGTATTTTGAGTTACTGATATCAAGTCATTTGATTACAACTTATCTTTTCTAAAATTTCTAAACAATAAAAAATTTCATAATTTAAATGTTCTGGTTAACTACATTCCAGATTTAAAAGCAAGAGTAAACTTTGATTATATGATTCTATTATTTAAGTATCTGATTATATAAAATTTGCTAATTTTAAGTGGCAATATTTTAAAATAACTTTATTATGTACAAGCAATCTTTTATTTTTAAATTGATTTTTTAAAAATTATTTATTGGCATAAAGATCTGTAAGTGTGAGCTAAAAGAAAAGGTATTTAAATTAAAACAGTCTGCCTTGATTCCCCAGGGGAGTGAGGAACTAGCATTTTAATTACTAACAAATTTAATTATTCAACCCAGGTGTGAACCATCAAAAGTTTAGAGCCCTCCTCTGCTTTAAGCAAATGCATTGCATTTGTATGAAAATATGATGCCGTCAATTTCTAATCAAGCATTCAAGCCCAGGAAGCTGTTGAACTTGTTCTGTGGTTACATTATTTTGTTTCAACTATAAATTCCCAGAACATTAAAGTTATCAATAATTAACTGTAAAACAATCTGTACCACCCTGTTGATACAGCCTGCTTTAACTTTTTACCAGTCTTTCTCTTCCTTGTTAGGATTTCCCCAAACGGCAGCTTTGGGCAAAACTATAATGAAATGAATAGTTTCCTTACTGGAAATAGGTTTGTTATGTAAACAGTTATTAGAACCATATAATCTGTATCTGTAAGCACTGCTCCTGTGACTTTTCAAATTTAATGAAACTGTCTATTCAATATAGCTTTCTTGGACTTGCATGGCTCTGTTAGTCCTCAAAATAATAAGGCAAGGCTCACCAAGACAGATGGCAACTGCCAAGATTACAATTACTTTTATATTGATTTAACTCTAGTAAAATATTAGAATATTTTATCTCCTGGAGAACAACTTGAAAATATACTAGTGAAATTGAAAGTTAAGATGAGATTTTTAAAATCTTAATTTGGGCCACATTTCCATCTTTATCATTCCAGTGAATGTTTTTAGAGGCTTTATTGGGTTGAGGAGAACCAGTTCAGAAATGCTTTGGTATTTATTTATGTTTGATTCTGTTTCTACATTTACTAAGATTGATTTACCTACTCTCTGATTAGCTAGACATACCATTATAAGTAATATATACCATTTGTTAGTAATACTATTTACATATAGTTTTTATAAATACATACCACTTATAAGTAATAAATACATGTATCTGTTGTAATGTCTTTTGGCTTTGATTATCCTAATAGTTCTAAAATGTTTCTGTTATTTCTAAAGCATTATACAACTTTATATTTTGTTTCCTTCAGACCATGCATCCTACCAATTTTGCTGTATTTTGAGATAAGACTTTCTGTTAAATATATGCTTCAAAACAAAAATTAAATTACCTATAATCATACTTTACCAAAGAAAAAAATATTTTCCATACATGAAATCTACCTATTTTGAGTTTTGGAATCTAGAATTTTCTCATCCAGGAAAAGGATTCACTGTTTAAGCCATTTAATCAAGAGCTGGATAAGGACCGAATGAGTTGCTGTAGTTGCAACTTACACCAGAGTCACACTATAGTGCCCTCCTGTGGAGGTTTGGTTAAAACTTCGTGTTTGTGCCCATGAGAATGATTTTCAAACTAAGTGGCAAAGTCATCACATTCCAAATTAAGGAAGTTCAGTACAGTTTGGTCATTTTTTGGTTTGTAACTAGACATTAAATTACTTTTAAAATATAATAAGCATTCACAGTTCAGAAGATTTGTAGTTCAAAATACAAATCAAGGCATGTTATCTACATTTCTTAATTATTTTATTGAAATGGATTTTTCCTTGATTTTTACTTAAATAATCAAATCATAAAGAGGAGAGAACATAATCATATCCTTAGTTCAGAAGATAAATTCTTCAGCTGAGTCATTTTCAGGGTCATGTAATGAAAACAGAGTTTTCTCATTAAAATCGTAAAGACTATAATATTGTAAAATCACAAAAGACAGAAAGACCAAATAAGTTTAGTTGAGACTATACACTCATTTATGTTCATCAAAAAAGGTGGCTTTTTTCCAAACTGTTAAGCTTCCCCCACCACCCCCTCCCACCCCCTGGTCAAGAGTTAACCTTTTCTCTAAGGATAAGTGAATGTTACTTACTAGGTACTTATTTCAAAATAATTTGGTTCATTTGTTTTTCCTCTCAGCCCTAAACCTCCTTTTACTCTTTCAGGGGTATGGAAATGTGAACTTTATCATATATGGCACACACACACTTATATGTACTCGTTTTACTCTTGGTATACATTTATAATTATATTTCCGTGTATACAAAATTCCCAGCTGGGTGGATTCAGGTGTCTGAAATTTCCTGTTGTAGTTACTCTTCCTCCGCAGCCCACTGCTTCACTACCCAACCTTTTTTAATTGGTTAATGCCAAGAATGCCTGTTTACTCAAAACCTATAACCCCCTCCTCCTTAAATGGGAAATTAAACAGGTGTTAAGAATCACTAGAACCTAATTAAGACTATCTTCAAGGAGTAGGGAGGGGGAAAAAAACAAAAAAGAGTCAAGAGAAAAACCAGAAAGCTATCTGCAGCATTTTATGTCAACAAGAAATACAATGGATTTTTGTCTGTTCACATAAATCTCTTTAAATCTGTCTCCTGCAAATGGGAAAGGAAAACACTGGGTTTTCAAAGTTTAAATGTCTGTAATTACAGACTATTAGGTAACTGGCAATGTTCATAACTAAAGAAGTAAGTGGAGCTCTTTCTGAAGGAATAGCCAGGATCAAAGAGCTTATGAGTAAGCTCGTCCAAACTAGAAGTGTTGGATAAAAATCTTAAAATAAAAACAAAAATAGGATGAGAAAATGTAGAACAGGGTGGAAGGTGATATTGGTTTCCTTTAGTAAAAATGGCTTCATTAGTGAGACCAGATTAGATTAGAAACATAATTAAGAAACTCAACCTAACTTAAAAGTACCCTTAAAATTTTAGATAAAGCATGCTTAGTACTGAGCACTCTCGTTCTTCTGTGTTCTAAAGAGAATCCAGAAGAATGAGATTTTCCAAGTGTAGAAATATATGAAGTTCATTGATGAGCAAAGATGAAATCTAAGATGTCTCTGTGGAATAGTCTAAAATCGATGGAAGAAAATTGGGACCCAGCTAGAAAATTTCCCTCTAAAGGATCCAGGATGAACCCCAACAAGTCAGTTACAGAGTAAGTGAGCCTCATATGGTCAATAGTCAAAGAAAACGTGCAGGACTCATAATTCGACTTCTTCAGAAAGCTAATTCAGTATCAGCAAGAACTTGATCTGTCTCTTCCTAGACCCCAGGCAGGTCTGAGAGCAATTTCTGTTAGTAAAATCAGATAAAGGCATCAAGGTGAAATCATCTAAGACTAGGTCATTGTAATGCTTAAATCTTGACTCCTGGTTTCCTGCTGGTACCAATACAGTCTAATTATTCCCCCACACCGACCTTTCTCAAGCTTCTGCTATCCCACAGAGATCCTCTTGAAAAAGACGAAGGCCTTGCCTTCAAGGAGTTCACCATATAGCTGTAAACATTATCATTATCTACCACCTAAGTTTCTTCCAGGAAAAAAATTCTGTTTTAACCCTAAATTACTTTTCCCTTTCTACTTTCCATCACATGAGCCATGGCAAAAGTTGGAAGGCTTGTTGAAAGTTGGGGAAGACAAGAATGAGCAACCAAGTAAGATAAGTGGGGGAAAGAAAGGAAGGTTGGAAGAGGGGCTAGCAATTCTGACTCTGTCTTTCCTATAGTCCCTATCCTTAACAGTTCTGAAATCATGTGGTTCAGAAGTCCCACCAAGGCCCTCTGCTGCTAACCAAAACTTGACCATGTATGTAGCCGAATCACCTGGAGCACTTTTAGAAATAAGTTATCAACACCTCCCCCACCACAATTCTAGTTCAGTAGGTCTGGGATAGTGCTTGGCATCTCTGATTTTTAAAAAGCTTTGTGGTAATTTTGACTCACAGTTGTGGCTGAAAACCACAGATTACATTTTGCTGCAACTGGGTATAATTGGATGGTATAAGTTCCCCTACCATCTCCTCCCCCAAAGAGATGAGAATGGAGGCTAGCTACAGAAGCAGCAAAGTAGCAGGAACCTAAGTCCCCAAAGACTGTGTGAAAGGCAGAGAGCCACAGTGACAGCTTTGTACTGCCTACTTCTGGATTTTTATGTGAAGGTAAGATAAAATACTATCTGGTTAAAGCTGCTGGAATTTGGGGTTTTCTGTCACTTTAACAGCTAAATGCTGTCCTAATACACTAATGCCACTACCTTATATGTTAAACAAATATGAGCCATATTTAATTTTTAAATATTTAAATTAAAAACATTTTAATGATAGCTCCAGAATCAAAATATTATAGCATATTTTTCCTCTCAAAAAATATTTTCCTACAATTCTAACATACAATTACTGTAGTGTGCGTTATATTATATCTTAACAATTGTCTTGTATAGTAAATGTTGTGGTGTGAAACTTCTTGCAAATTATATACAGTAAAAACCATGTTAATTCAAACCCAAATAACTTTGAATTTCAAAGACAAGAATATGGTCCACACTAATAGTAAACTTTGGTCTATGAAAGAACAGAGACACTCATAATTTAGATAATATTAAATTACACTGGAGGCTGTTTATAAACCAACTCTTGCTCTGTTAGGTAAGACAGAGTTTGAATTTGGCAGCATTTGCTGTTTATGTGCAAATGGAGATTGCTAGTTATAATTCAGGGTTGTTTTTGTTTTGTTTTGCGTTTTCTGAGTCATTAAGGCGTATCCAAAATCTCAACTTGTAACATTTTATTAGCAGTTACTATACCAGTCTTCCATAATAGGTTCTGCAAGAGAACTAAGTTCTACAGCAAATAATTAAGTGACTATTTTCTTAATTTTCTCAAGAATAGTACATAGTTAGCAAGATTCTAGATGCATAGGACAGAAGTTAATTCATTGCAACAGTGGATACCTTGGGCATGGGGATTAAATTTTCTGGGAATTGTGCTTGAGAGGTTGAGAATCACTGCCACTCAAAAGTGAAATTCTATTTAGAACTATGCTATAATGCAGACTGCTCTCAAATTCAGACTAGCTTTCTGCCCATTTCATCCAAATTAATAATATTTAATAGATAATGGAAGTAGCCTTAATTTTTCAGAAATTTGAGCTCATTTTTTAAATTCTACTTTGGTAAGGATTCTCATCTAAATATTACAAACAGCAAGTTAGGTTGCAGGTTTTAAGCATGAGACTGGTATAATAAAAACAGTATTTTGAGCAACGTTAATTGGCAATGTTATAACAATATTTTGAAATGAAGTGATTAGGGACAGAGATTAATTAGGAAATTGAGAAATTATTTTTAAAATACTAGAATATAGCTACGGTAATGGAAAGAGGTATGGACATATATGTAAAAAACATTACAAAGAAAATTTAACATAGACGTTGGTGACCCTTTGGATATGAAAGACTAAGAAGTTAAGATAAACCAAACTTGCATAGAATTGAGCAAGAGGATCTAAAAGAGTAATTGTGTTGGCCGGGCGCGGTGGCTCACGCCTATAATCCTAGCACTCTGGGAGGCCGAGGTGGGCGGATTGCTCAAGGTCAGGAGTTCGAAACCAGCCTGAGCAAGAGCGAGACCCCGTCTCTACTAATAATAGAAACAAATTAATTGGCCAACTAAATATATATAGAAAAAATTGGCCGGGCATGGTGGCACATGCCTGTAGTCCCAGCTACTTGGGAGGCTGAGGCAGAAGGATCTCTTGAGCCCAAGAGTTTGAGGTTGCTGTGAGCTAGGCTGACACCACGGCACTCTAATCCGGGCAACAGAGTAAGACTCTGTCACAAAAAAAAAAAAAAAAGTTCAATTATTTTCTTCCTAAGTCCAATCTAGCAAAGGATGTCTAATATTATTATACATATGTCAAATTAAAACAGAAAATTGTCTTTTAATATATTTTTCTATAAACTGCAACATTGTATGCTAACAAAATAAAAATATTTCAAGACAGTGTCTTTAGAGGTTGCACGTAGGCCAAAAACAATAGAAAGTATTTTCCACAAGGAATTAAAGACATGTGAACTTAAGGTTACTAATCCCTTGGGTAAGAGATTTGTCTTATTCGCTGTTAGCTTGGAACCTACCACATGTAGATGTATCATAAAGTTTGAGCATTTCTGTGAACACTTTTCATAACCCAAACTTATAACCCATGAACACCACCTCATCTCTCAGCTAACAGCCCTTTTCCTTTTTTGGAGTGTTACCAAGGTGATCCATACTACAAAGCATGTACAATGAAAAAGATGAGAATTACAATAGGATTATGTCATGGGCATCCAGATTGTAAGCAATTCCATAATGAGTGATTTGTAATAAGTCTACATAAACCTTGACTGAAGACACAAACTTGTCAGAAGGATAATTTTTTTTTGCTAGAGAAATCAGGATAAAGGATAATTACAGTTACCTTTACTTAATATATAATTTTTGAAGAATAAAAAAATTTTAAATATACTTTCATATAGCTTTCGTAGTGGCTCACTGATATTGCAGAATTATGAAGGCAAAAAACAATGTCCCAAAGCTCAAATGCTCTTAGTTGTGGTTAGAGGTCAATAAATCCTATAGACAAGTATTTGTTTACTAATTCCTTGTTTCCTGATATCATTGATGATTTTAATTGGCCAAACATAATTTAAACAAAATAAAAAATCTCATTTTTCCCGGAACTCCTCTGATCTTTGCAATGACCTGAAGAACTGATGGGAGTCCGTTTTCCTGAGGAGGGAATCGACACACAGAGAGAGGAGATGATTTACTCAGGATCGCAGCAGCCATTTTGAAGTGGTTGTGCATGACATTCGTGAAATGGATCCTGTCCGTGTGAATAAATCCTTTGAAATGCGGTGCTCTCTGAGGTGCTAATTGCATAATGAGCAAATGCTGTGAGGTGGTAAAAGTCATCTCTTAAGAGCTTTGTGATCGGATTTGTACATTTGTACTCTAGAATTCTCTGACACCACTTTGTTTACTGATTGCTGAAACTACCGCTATGGTGTTTTTCTTCCTGCTTCTCTGAGTTCACTCTCTCTCTACCTCCGTAGACATGGCTCTCCCCGTCATATTCCTCTGTAATGTGGTTGTTAGATACAAAGTGCTGAAGGTTCCACGTTGTGATAGAGAGGTAGAACCAAGCCCGCCGCTTCAAGGTTTGCGTCCTCCCAGTTTCTCTCCTCCTACAGCTGCCTGGGATAGGACCACGCCTCGCCGTCTTTAGATGCAAAGTTTTTCAGCTGTGTCGCATTCATTGAACGAACCCACAGCAAGCGATGCCGGACTATGTGGTGCTGTTCTGCGTGCAGAAAATGCCAGAGCGCATAAGGAGAGTAAAGCCTGGATGTTTTGTTTGTCTCATTTTGGCCTCGCGGAGCAGGTTTTCAGCGATGTGCTGCCTCTGCCTTACATTCCGTCTCAATTTGCTGAGGAACCGTGAGCTCAGGTAACTTAGCCAAAGTCACACATGAGTGGCTTACCAGAATTCATACCCCAGAACTGTCATGGTTCCTAAATCCTTTATTATGAGCATTATACCATACCATCTCCAGGTCTCAGTATTAACATCATGTAAATTTATTCTCCAGCATGATTCATTAAAATGAAAATGGGCCATTTTCTCTGATTCTCCAAGCACTTCAGAAGAAGCGTTACATCCTGAATACAGATTTCATTTCTGAGAAGGAGACAAGAAAAGAAGTTAAACCTTTACTTGTATAGGAGGCTGGTTCGACTTAAAAGGGCTTTTATAACAGTTTTCAGTTTAAAATATTTAAAGGAAAACCAAGCAGTATTAAGGTTAAGAATAGCTATAATTGCATTTTTTTTAGCAGTAGGTAAAGCAAGGAAACTAAAAGGTGCCTTAATTCAGTGGCAGAAACCTAATGAATGCCCTCCAGATAAAAAGTTAATGTAAAACTGGATACAAAAAAGAAAAAAACAATCAACCTGTGCTAGACACCCACTCATACATTTTAAAATACTTTCTGTCATCATCAAATACCTAAGCATCAGTTCCCTTTTTTTGGTGATATCTAATTTTTTGTTTAAATTATGAACTAAAATAATAATAGAGCAACCACTTATATATAGGTCCCAGTACCAAATAATGTAACAAGAAATAAAAACTCATGTTTAAAATTATAGTCAAGAGACAGAAAAGTGAAAATAAAGTGGAAAAATTATGAATGTAATTTTGTCTTTTTCTTCTTTCAATAAGAGCCCTTCTGCTTTAGATCCATTCTTTTTTTTTAATATAAAGAATATTCACTTTCCTTTCACATGGTTGCTTAGATTAACAATTATCCCCAGCAAAAGTCACTTACTAAGCACCCATGTATCCAAAGTATCAGAACTGGCACTATTTGTATAATAGATATGATCTCCTTTCTTAGGGAAGTTATAATCGGTTGTGGAAAAGAGCATACATATACTGAGACAAGTATAAATATATGATGTAAGTATATATATATACATATATATAATATAAAGAAGGAAATGCCAAGTAAGTGAAACACATAGTAAATATTATAGGTATTTAGCTAAGAAAATTATATTAGAGCAAAAAGTGGATCTTCCAGACCAGAGCAGAGGAATGAGAGGAGTGAGGGGCAATGGGAAGAGGACTTCAGGAACTTCAGGATTCCTATGGATCTATTTGCAAATCCCATCTCTGCCGCTTTTAGCTGTGTGACGTTGAACAGGACTCATTCTGCATGTATAAGCAGGGATGACACTACTTACCTCACTGGCTATTTTGAGTATTAATTTAGGAAATGTCCCTAACTAACTACTCCAAGGTTTGTCTCATGGTAGGTGCAATTCGGTGGTAACAATGTTTCTAGTGATGGTAGTAGTATGTGCATTTTTGAAATTCCTGGCACCAGCACCTGACATAGAAAAGACCCCTTTGCTAAGCCCTCTTTTACCTACAACACCATCTAACTTTCTAATTGCCTGAGTTGAACCTTAAGTCAAAATAGATCTTAGAAGTTTAAAAATGGTGACAGACATTTCATATGTGAATAAAGAATAAACAAAATCTGGAATTTGAGAATACAATTAGGGCATTCAAGATGCCATGAATATACTGAATTTGGTCGGTGGGAGTAGTGTTGATTGTACAGTATTACCACATGCATTTTGAAAGCTGATGAGCTTTCTAAATATTACATAATGGTAACCACTATGCAGAGGGTTTTCTCTCTTACTTGACTTTGAAATAACTTTTCTCCATATGCATGCCAAATTAATATAGCAGAGAGAGAAGTTCAATTCAGTTCACTTCATCAAGTATTTATAATTGCAGAATGCCAGAAAAGGACATTTTTCTTGATCAACATCTGCATTCCTCTTCCAGAACTAAATCCCAACAGTGTTAATGTCCATGTTGCTGTTTTCTACATAAACAGAAAATCTTGGAGGTTTGGCCTCTATCCTGTCCTGAAACTATATATGACAAAGAGAATTTTGTCTTCCTTTACACCTCTCAGTTGGAGTTTTGAAACTTTTTTTCTGTAAATGTTAATGTTTCTGTAAATACTGTACATGTTAATTTTTATTATTCATATGTATAAATATAGGGAGTCAGCACATAATATGACTGACCAGAGTATTATGTGTCCCTGAAGAAAACGTTTCGGTGGCAAGAGCTTCAGCATCACTGCAGAAGAACACAGAGCAGATAGTTAAAAGACCATGCTAAGAAAAATAACACCAACTCTCTAAAAATCTTGTTAACGTAGACACATTCTAAAATGCAGGAAACTTAGCTGACAAAATGTTCTGTTTAGCATTTTGACATCTTTTACTCTCTTCCATTTTTTTTAATTAAAAACATATTTTATGTTTGAAAAACATAATGTTACCCAAGTGGATGAAAATTGGTTTTTAGGGATATCAGTTTGGGGAAATGTACCAAAATAAATACCAACTGGAGTAAAGATGATCCAAATCTAACTCTTCAGGAAGGTCATTGCTCTATAGAATCCCAATAAATAAATAGGCAAAGCAGTTTTAATAAAAGCTCATTCTAGAGTAAATATAATTAACAAACGTACATATAGGAGGATGTTTGTCTTCACACATAGTTCAAGGAACACAGATGCAATAGCCTTATGATAGGAGTGATTAAAAAGCTAAAAAAAGGTGATGAAATGTTAGGAAAGTTGCAATGTTATTTCTATATTCATTTGTTTTTGGTAGCGTTGAAAATGGGATGATGTTTTAGAAAATCATGGGTGAAAAAGGACAAATAGTTAAATTTAGCATGCTGACTCCAACTTTCTGTTTAACTGTAGTGCTGGTTGAGCATTATGCTGGTAAGAATTCTAAAGCCACATGTGATGTTAGCAGGAAGGAGCACTAGGCTTGAATAAAAGTGTCTGCCATGAGTAAGGGAATAATAATAATAAGTAATGATAAAAGATTTTCAAATTCTTCGATTAATAGAATTCCAAGTTCCAATGAAAGAAAAAAAAACAGCAATATATTTATAAAGATGTTCATTGCAGAATTAACTGTAATGACAAAAAAAAAAGTCAACTTCAAAAACAAGTGGAATAGGTTGATAATTATGGTAACTCATCACTGATTTTTATGCATTAAAAAGTATAACTTTAGAGATCATGTAGAAATTGCAATATTTCTTCCATTATATTTTTCCACATAACATGCACATAGTAGGCAAACAGAAAATAATAACTAAATTGATTAGAAAGCACTGAGACTTTTCTGCCCTGAGATTAATTTTGCATCACTCTCCTCCCCCTGACATTTTTTTTTTTTTTTTTTGTTTGACTGTGAATCCCTGATTCTGTGGGGAAAAAAGCCTGGCATTTCATCACAGTTAATTCAGCAGAGATTAAATTTCAGGTATATGAATTTAATAAATTGGCGTGTCATCAGGCTGATTGTTTTATCTTTCTTAAATTAGAATTAATATGGCTAGAAAGAAATTACTTCCATTTTGTGCCTCTTTATAGGGAAATTTGCTAATGAAACCCAACCTCAAACTACTTAAGAATGAAACATATTTTCATGCCCTGTATTTCCAGGTTTAGTATTAAAGTAGACAAGTTTCTTTGAAAAGAAATTTTTCAGAGGAAGCTTCAAGACTGAATTACAAAGCATACTGCATTTTCTGCAGATTTGTGGTAAACCAATAAGCTATGCACCAAGCTGCTACTAGAAAAAGAGAGTATTCCTTTACTTTTCCAGTTATTTATTTGTGTTTTGTATAGACCCTAGTATTACATCTGAAAATACCTATCACAAGATGTTCTTTCTTTCATTCTTCACTGTCTTTCTTAACAAAAAATTTCTGTTCTGGTGACATTCTTATACCATCTTTCTAAATACTATTGCAATGAACGATAATTTAAAAAAATACTTTATTCAGCAAGCATAAATAACATTACAAAAGGTAATTACCTTTGAAGATTTGCCTTTAAATATTACACCTATTTGCTCAAATATTTTGTAAAGCATTATGTATAATGAGAAGCAGAAGATGAGAATTTGGAAATCAAGTAAGCTTTTGGATATATAAAACAGTAGCCTAAATGAGTAGATGTTTTGGGTTTGGCAACAAGATTGCTTTATATAGTTTAAATCTTTATTTTAGTGAAACAAGAAAATCATGACACATCAGAGCTGGTCATTTACATTGATATATATAAAACTTATGCAGTTACAGTGTATGTGGAAATACTAAATTGCCTTACTTTCTCTACTTCAATACAAGGCTCACAAAGGTATCCAAGAAATGTAGGCTGCATAAGCTCCTGAAGGACTAACTGTAGTAAGTCTATATGGCAGTAAATTATTTTGTCATACTGTGGTTTAATTGACATGTGTTAATATGTCCTAATTTACATTTATGGTAATTTACTTTCTAGAGTATGCAATTATTGTTTAGCCACTTATAAAATTGTATTTGTTCCCCCAGCCTCAATTCCATTACTATACTTTTGTGTAGGTAGAGGCCAGTTCTAAAAATAATGTTAAACTCCTTTGGATTAGGGGAAGTTAATAGTCTTTACACTTACCATGGTACCGAAGCTTACATATTTATTTATCTTCCTAGGCAGTATTTATGCAACATGATATATAAGTACCAAGCAATATGCATGCTCTAGGTCATTTAAAAGATAATGAAGAAGTGAGAAATATTTTAGATCTTTAATAAGCAACTGAAGATTTCATTTTTAGAAAGCAGATCAAAGTTTGGATGAAGAAATGACTGAGGTATATAAAATTTGGGGAATAAGGGAAATCACTTGAATCTTTAACCTTTATTTGTATGTATATTAGAATCCAATGCCATAAAAGCAATACGCAATAATACAGTAATTCACAAGATAAAGTTTATTTCTCTCTTACATGACTGTACAAGCCTACAGGACACATGAACATCTTTGCTCCCCATGATCACTCAGAGATCCAGGTTTGTCTGTTACTGGGCAAGTCAGTTGAATCCTCTGGGAAGTAGAAATTGAGGCAAATGTAGGAGTGCAAAAGGAGTATTTGGTGAGTAAAAGATAAAATGGGGAGGAAGCAGAATTGGGCTAGAAAAGCCCTCAAAACTGTAATACAGGTCTGATACCTATGAAAGGAAAGAGGAAGGGAAACAGGACTGAACAGGTAAACCTGAGACCAAGATGTAAATCTGGCAGGTTGCGTGAGCCCGATGTGCATCTCCAGAGCAAATATTGCCCATTAGGGGAAGTCTCATGTTGCGCAGAAATGGGCAGACCCTATAATACCCCCACCAGGATCAATCATTAGCTGTGTCTGCTCAAAAAGAACGTGGCCTGGGCTTGAAAGCTGAAGGCCCTAACAGCTAGAGGCTCGCAGCTAACTGTGTATCTTGCAACTAAATGGTAAGCTCTTTTCTTAATGTGAGATTGGAGATGGATACCTCCAAGGCTGCCATATTATGAAATAAAGGGAGGATGGATTTAGGAGACACTAGCTATTGGCACAGTATATACATATATATATATATATATATACTAGTAGCAGGAGTAGACTGCAAAGAAGTATTGACGCAATCCTTGCTTGAATCCTGCTATACCTGTCAGGAAGAAGACTGTGTCACAGCAATGAGTGTCACGCCTTTTAAATTTGAGAAACATTTATGTATTTTTTTTTTCCTTTTTTCAGACCAGAACTGATACAGTTGATTATAGGGTCTAATTTCTTGTCGAATTTGTGATTTTGTTTGTTATTTATAAACTGAAACTACATGGAATAGAGTTTTTCGTTTGTATGGAGTTAGATTTAGCTGAAACAATGAGAAGTTTCTAATGAGGGTCCTTTGTCGAAGTCCCCACACACAATCTGTAACGTAGAGTATCAGCAGGGTTAATTTGTGAATTTTCCCGATTCACATCAAAAACACCTCTGCAATGTATTTCTAGCACCCATAGTAAAAATTCTTATTCTCTATTGCTATCCAAATCCAACAATTGGAATGAATTCTGAGAAAAAAGAACACAAGAAACTGGGTTTGAATGAATATAAATATTTTTGTCCAGATTCAAGAAATCAGTTCAGTGAAGAAATGGCTCCCAATTCAGAAAGGTAAAGAATAATAACTTCTATCAGTTATTGAAAGACTACCATTTATTGACATATGTCAAGATCTTTCCATATGTTGCATGTAATCTTGGAACAACCCTGCAATTGGTACTATTCTCCCCATTGTAAAGATGATGAAACTAAGGCTCAAAGAGTTTCAGTGATGACTCAAAGGCATATAACTAGTACAGACTTAACCTGGTGTTAAACTCTGATCTCCATCATCCAGAACCCATCAATTTTCAATTATACCATTGTCTTTCCAAAACAGAACAATCCTTTGAAATAATCATTCTTTCCTCTTCTTAAGTGTTTCAATTTAGTCATATTTGGAAATTACTGCTTTTCCTAAAGGATTTTAGTTCACTTCAAAGGAATGTGAGCTATTTAAAGCAGACTCTCTCCTTCTTGCTCCTGTTTATTTTCTATAGATCACACACATGTGGAGGCCAGATTTAGGTTCTGAAAAATATTTTAATAATGTTTTAAAATATGTTTCATTAAATCTTTCTTAGAAGAAATCACAAAGTTATGTTCGTATATATAAACATCTATATACATGAATATATAAATGCATGTATGCACTTGTTCATATACATGCATATATGCATAAATGTAGCCAAACTTGAAATCATAAATCTAAATATCCATGACACCTCCTGTATCCTCTCAGACTTTATTATATAATTGACGTTCCTCATTACTGGCCTAATTATAGCCTGATCTAATGATCAAGAAGTAGAAGAAAGACATCCCTGGAAGGTTAATAAGCCATCCAGAAAATTAGATTAGCATGATCAAATCTTAATGATTATTGTTTCTCATTATAATAGATTACCTGAAAAGTTTGAGGAAGAAAAAATAAATTGATATTATTGGGCAATTATACTTGTAGCTTTCCACAGTAGATTTTACAGATGATCACCAGTTATGAATTCTTTTCATATCTAAAACCAGAGAATTTTTATACATTATACTACCGTTATTATAGTAATCAAGGTCCGTTTTTTTTTATCCTCATCGTAATGGAGTACTTGAGGCATTTTCTCCTTTGCTAATTGACAGTTGGTCAGTTAAGAGGTGCTTTTCACAAAATCTTCTATAACCTTAAGGGTTTGAATTAGCTTATAATAAATGCCTGAGAAGCTCCTCTAGATTCTTAAGTGCATTTACTAAAGCTCCCAACTGCTATTTCCCACCTTCTGGTCAGGAAATGCCTTTGATCTGCCATCTAGCTGCCTTTCTTGCCTGTGTCTATCTGTCTCAACCATTGTAACCCTACTCATCAGCACAATGACACATTACCATTTAGATATCACTTGCTGATGCCCAATTTCTCTGAAAAAGAAAATGAAATGCAGAGAGTAGGAAAAGGGTCAAACTGAAGCTCAGATTGCCCTATTGGGGGAATTGTAGGAGGTGGTATATGGTCAGAAGACCTAACCCTGAGCTTGATCCTCACTCCACCTTCATTCCACACCTAAGCACTTCCTGTACAGACCTTGTGGCTCACTGGCTGCTGCCTCCTCACCCCATCCCACTTCTCCATCTGTGGGGGGACCTACCCAGAGCCCGAGCTCTGCAATATCAACATCCAGTAATGCAAAATTGCTTCCTTCAATTTCACTCTCCCCATCACTTCCTGATGCGGCAGTGGTAGTGGCGGATGGGGAAGGGAGTGAATTGGACTAAAAGAATAAATGAACTTGCCGATTTTTGAAAGAGACAGTGCAGTGCACAGTCCTAAGGTGCTCAAACATGTTTAAAACTATTTCCTAACAATACTTTAATCACCAGGGGACTTTAGCTGGCTGCTTTCTCCCCATTAGTACCAGTTAGGTGCTCGGTAAATGTTGGTGGAAGGAATCAATAAGCTAGAAAGAGTGGTCCACATCACTGAATTAAAAATTCAATATCTAGTTTTATCTTGGTTCCTTAATGGCGTTATATTTTTAAGTAAGTAAACATTTGAAGAAGTTATTTTTGTGATATACGCTCCCAAATATCAGGAATATAATGGATTAATCTAAAACCTCTGCTGATAAGAGGAAGAAAGAGAATCAGGGAGAAACAGGCGAAGGGAGAGACAGTGATGCATCCTGGATTCTCAAGTACAACAAAGCAATATATATTTGAGTAAAGAAAGTTTGTATCTATAAAAACACACCTATAAATATTGTTTGAAAAAATGGCTTTTTGTCTCAGACAAAATTTAGTGATTTTATTTCTTTTTTAATCAAAAAAATGTTTCCTAAGTGCCTACCTACTCTGTGCCAAGTAATGCGTGGGTGCTAAGGCACAGCAAAATAAAACAGTTCTGACCCACAGACAAACCAGAGAGGTAGCTCCTTACATTTTTCCTTTCTTCCTTCATTTCTTCCTTCCTCATTTACAGAATACAGAGTCAAAAGTACAAAGAATAAAATGCCACCCTTAGTATCTCCCACACTACTTGCATTAATCTGGAAAAGTTAGCAGTTGAAAATCTCCTTTTTGCCAGCTGAGGTTAGCTTCCTCAGTGTGTGTTCTAATATTTAAAATAAATATTTTGCAATTAGGGTGAAATATGTTAGTGACAGCTGCAGAGGCTGAAGTCTTCTATTTATTCAGATAGCCATTTATCTGCAAAATATCAAGGTAATGGCAGAGCCCCAGCTTATCACTGCTTCTAGATGTGAACACATAATTAAATCTCTATATGCCTTCGTTTTGCTTTAATCTCACTCCTTAAACTGCTAGTAATGAGAGGCCTGTTGATGTCAGTTGAAAAGGTAATTCTTCTGTAGGAAGTTTTTAGCCACCAAAAATGAAGTCAAACCTGTTACAAATAATGTGCTGTTCGAGGGTCCCATGTGATCTTCATTTAAAGTCACATAACTAAGTTTATACATGGAAGAATTAGGCCTCCATGAAAAGGAAGCATTTTTGCAAGGATGTACAACAGTATATATATGTAATGGTACTGTACCCTAGACACAATAATTAATCTCAATGGATGAGATAGGCACGCTAACCCAAATGATAAATACAATTGCAAGTATAGAAGCCAGAGCCTTGGGCAGAGGAACAAAAGATATTCCTTATAGCCACATGCATTCTTCTGTGCCCAGTTCTTTTCTTCTAATCTCTTGAGCTTTAAGCCACAGCAATATTGATGTTCATTATCAAGATACTTAGAGAATAAATTAGAAGTTAGCGCTGTTCAAGCCATTGCGATAGAGTAAAAATATGTCTTTATTAATTAAGAATTTCTGTTGTGCTTATTAATCAAGTGACAATTTATACAAAAGTGACACACATAGACATACTACATATATATAATCATGGTAAGATAGTCTCCCCCTCTCTTAAAATGGCAATCGTGCCATCTCTTTTTGCATACGCTTTGAATGACTCTAAAGTCCTGAATTGAGAAGATTGATTTATGAATGCTATCATGTACTGTATTTGAGTTATACACTTGCTACAGCAGCCCTCTCCAATAGAATTTTCTATATTGATAGACACATTCACAGTAACCACTAGCCACATGTTGCTATTGACCAGCTGAAAGGTAGCTAGTGCAATTGAGAAACTGGACATTTCATTTTATTTGATTTCAATTAACGTAAATACAAACAGGCTACTGGTGGCCACTGGCTATCATATTGGACAACACAGACCTAGAGCATTTGATGTCAAGTTTTTAAAAGACTTGTTTTGTTTTTATACTAGTAATTTAAAATACTGCTTTTAGTCAAATATTAACCAAAAGATATATAAAATAAATATAATTTAATCACTGTTCAATAAATATTTATAGAATTTTTTTAAAAGATCACTCACCAAAGTATATTTTCTATGTTGCAATAAGATTTCTCCTAGAAATCAAGAGACAACATTCAGTACACATTCATCCTTGTCACCACCACTTTTTCCTCAACATACCAGAGTTTGGAATTTGTGGTTTAAAATGTTAAAACTAAATATATTCCTTGCTAAGTAAGGTGAGTAAAACCTTCTCAGAACCAGTAGGAGCAACTTAAGGCAGGTTGATATTCAGGTTTGGATATACCACACCAAGTGACATACTCATTTCTCCCCTGGCTTATTAGAAGAAAGATTTGATGACTGAAAATAAAGACATGAGATTACTGTAGGCATCTACTTTTTTAGCCAGCCGACTATTTGACTTATTTGATAAGTGATCTCAGACGACCTTCTCAGGCACTGAACCATCAGAGAGTTATGTTGCTGGGTGATAAGACACCTTCAGAGATACCTAAATCTTCTTTCACCGCTGGGAGTTTCATCTGTTTTGGAATAAAGAACATTTTTATGTATGATATTTCCATCTAGATAGCTGTAGAAATATTCAAAAAAGATTCACAGACTTAAATCAAATCCATAGTGACAAGGACCTTAAAGTTATACAATATTTATCAAGAATGTGTTAGACAACACCTTATTTTTATTTGATTTTTATTTTGTTTCCCAAAAGTGGAAAGAGTGGTTAATATATTACACATTGAGAAGACCATTAATCTTTTGATTAGCATTTGTTTTCCTGTATTTTCCTTAGAGACAAACCAACAAGTGAGGAATGTTCTTAATTTGATCTCTGGAGGGATCATAGATATGGATATTTTATCATTTAACAGATACACTAAACAAACTAGTAGTTTTTTAATATAGATTTCCATACACCAAGAATACAACTGGCTTATTAATTTTCCTGAAGTTCCGAGACTGAATTTTACTTATACTCTGGTGTTGGTCTATTGATCATATATAGTCTTGAGTTTTTAAATAGGAGTTAAATCAAAGTAATTTGTTTAAAAAAAACAAGCTCGAATCCATCCCAGCTGCATTAAAATTGATGTGGAACCTGCTTTGAAAAACATATACTATACAAGTGACAGTCGTGGCTGTTATATCCCTCCCATAGATTTCTCTCGCTATGCAGTAGCTTTCACTAAGGAGACTTCATTGTTTATAGTATACTCACCTTGCCCTGGGAGGTGTAGCTGATATAAAATAGACACTGTCCTTAAAACACGTCTTCCCCATTTAGAAATTTCACACCTGAATATTAATATTTTTACTGTTCCTTTGCACTAACCCATCTGTACACAAACAAATCACTTCCTCAGCCATCTGACCTTCTTAAGAATAAAGCAAAGGTACATGTTTTATTTGGAATCCTTTGTTAGGCAAAGGAATGTGGTTAACAACCTTTCCCTCTGAGCTGCTTGGCAGGCAGTGTGGGAGCAGAGGAGTAATGAAATTTGTCATGAAAGACGGTCCATGCTTCCGACATGGAATTTAACAACCCAGGCGGAGTCCTCTTCATTCTGAGTACCTGTATAGTGTGAGTCGAAGGTATTTCTACACAGAAGTGGTTTTCCTGAAAAAATGAATATGACACAGTAAAGATATGATTAGTCCCCATGTACTACTACATATATTAAGTGCTTTTTCCTCCCCTTTCTCTTCCATTTAAAAATGCTGTCAATACAAGTGCTTGTACATCTACATAATCCCATGAGAACTATGCTTCGGTTGCACAAAGAAAAAGCAATCGAGTATAGAGACAAAATTAGTTGCTACATATCAGTATTTCACAAAGCTGTAAGTATTTCATTCCATTAACATTTTCTTTGAATCACACCACATATTTTTCATGGAAAAAAACCTTCTTATTCATTTTATCTAATCTAAAAATACGAATATGCATGAAAGAAATCTAAGCAGCATTGAGGAAAAATGAAAGCAACAGTACAGAATGTTGTGTGGGTATGAATTTGGGCAGGAAGGAGAATGTGTTT
Organism: Lepilemur ruficaudatus; assembly: GCA_963574885.1. NCBI lineage: Eukaryota > Metazoa > Chordata > Mammalia > Primates > Lepilemuridae > Lepilemur > Lepilemur ruficaudatus. The sequence continues at coordinate 24,802 of CAUYRT010074821.1, forward strand.
TGAGATAGTAAAAAAAAAAAATGTTCTTCCATTTGGGGATATCCCTAATCAGCCACGATCGGATCTTTGTGTCAAAGTGCTCTAAGTTATTAAAAGCATGCATGTGAACGTAGCTTTTAACATACCGATGATTAATAGAAAACATTTCCTATATGCTCTGTGAAAGTAAAATTGGACCTACGTAAGTACAAGAACTTAGTATATTCTTGCACTTTTTTGGATAATTATTATCAATATTAGCTCTATTGAAAGAGTAAGGCTACATTTTCCTCAATGTCCGAACAATTTCCTTCTGCCTTCTTCTTAACTAGAGAGCAAAACTCCCCAAACCTTATTGACTTCTACTCTCTTCTCTTGTATAAGGCTAGTAGACTATATTTCTTGCTTCATATTATCATTTTCAAACCCTCCTCGATGCAGTCTGGCGTTATCACTCAAAAAACTGCTTCTTATTTAAAGCTCTTGCTATTTTCCTATACCACCCTTTCCCCATACTTCAGTTACAGTCCACATCACTACCATTTCCCTCTGTGACTCAGCACCTGACTCATTTTCACGTTCTGTCAGCCCTCGCTCTCCATAGGTTCCACGTCGGTGGATTCAACCAACAGAAGATCAAAAATATGTGTGTGTGTGTGTGTGTGTGTGTGTGTATAGGATTGTTGCATCTGCACTAAACATGTACATACTTTTTTTCTTGTCACCATTCCCTGAACAATAGGGTATAACAATTATTTACATGACATTTACATTGTAGTATTATAATCTAGAGATTATTTTAAAGTATACGGGAGGGTGTGCAAAGGTTACAAATTCTACACCATTTTATACAAAGAACTTGAGCATCTGTGGATTTGGGGATCTGTAGGGGTTGGGGTAGTCCTGAAGCCAATCCCCCATGGATACCGAGGGATGACTGTACCCTTTTCCAGGGTATCCAAGGTAGCTGAGAACATGAGAGCTGGTGGTGAAATTGATGCAACGAAACAGATTGCATCGACATGTTCCCTCATCCCTTAAAATATTCAGGTTATATTAGGTTATGCAAAGACATGTGGTAGTAATAAACATTCCCCAAAACCTAGGGGCTTAAAAGAACCAAGGTTCGTTTCTCGTTCTCACTACTTGTTCACTGCAGGTGGCTGGGCAAGCTGACTCTGGCCATTGCAGTCACCCAGAGACCTAGACAGCTGGAGCAGCTATCTTGAACACTGACTTCATACCTGTTCCCAATCCATCAGTGAATATTGTCAGTTCTCTCTGCAAATTACATGCCACGTCTGACACTTCTTACTATCTCCCTGCCACAGCCTCCTCATTTGGCCTCCTCTCTTGCCCCTCTCAGGCAACCTTCACATAGCAGGGAAAGAATACTCTTGAGGGGCTTCAACCTGCAATTAAATGCTCTAGCCTGAAGTGACCTGTGTCACTTCCACTCAACAGCTCATTAGTCAGAATAATTAATGTGGCCCTGTCAACCACAGGGCATCCGGGAAATGCAGTCTTGCCCTATGCCTGAACATTTAGTGCACAACTTTATAACCACCACGGGGTCTATCTGATCTTTCTTCTCAACAGTGGCCGCATAGTTTCTTGGACTCAACCTCAATTTAACACGTAGAAGTGTGGTTACACCTTGTTATTACATATCACTGCTATGATCTGAAGCTCTCAAATTCTGAAATCCCTCTCTCCGATCACTACTTCTTATCATCTCTTAAGACCTGTGCCAAGATGGACATAAAAGAAATGAGACACATGATGTGACCTTGAAGAATTCCTAGGACAATGGGGGAATCAGAAAAGTAACCCAAGTTCTAGATTGTGATGATTACTAAGAAAGTGTGAGAGCAGAAAATAAGAGCCCAATACAAAGGTGGAGAAACACGGAGGAAGGTGAGGAGATCTTTGCTGAATGGTGTGCCGCTGCAGCTGAATCTTCAAGTCAGAGTCCACATTAGCCCTGGAGGCAGGAAACATGCCCCAGTAGACAATGATACAGCATGTGTAAATCCCTGGCAAAGTTACAGGTATAGCTGTACCATAAGGAACAGGCCAGGGAGGTTAGAGATGAAGGTGGGGGTAGGTTGGAGGCAAATCATGAAAGACTTTGAATAAAATAATAAGGTCTGTAGATTTTTATCCTTAAAGCCTTTGAATTAAACAGGCTTATATCTTAATCAGATTTATATTTTTATGATATTCTTAAAGTATCATTGAAATTTATTAACCAATATTTCTTATTCATTAGAAATACTTCATTGACTTTTAATCTGAGGCCACAATCTTAAACTACACGAACAACAGTATAGTTCTACAAAAATACAAGTTCCTTTTTATATTTTGTTATTAATTCTGTCAAAGTAACCCACAATGTTATACTAAGACAACCACTTGAACCTTTTAAAATATTTGCTTCTTGGAATATTTACCAATATGTTTTTATTCATTCACAAATCTAAATCATATTTTTTGCCTGAATATTTTAGCATGTATGTCCTTCAATATTATAATTTTTAAAACAATCATTAAACAAAAATAATAATCTATGGTACCTGTTAAACATAAAACTTTATGGTTTAGGCCAACAGCAATTTTCTCCAAAACTTGAAGATATATTTTTTCCAAATCTGGCAAAAATAGAAAAATTGATTCAGTTCCAATTATAATTATAATTACAATTAAGGTATAATGTGTTTAAAAATAAAAGATTCATGAATCTTGATGCAACTGTGAATGAAAATGGTTTGAATTTGAAAGCTTAAAATTTAGAAAATTGGTCTCATTATGAAATTCTAAATAGAATCTTGTTAATTTTTTAAAATATATATCTTTCCACCTATCTCTGAATAGCCATGTCAATCTAATAGCAATAAATTTTTCTCTAAAACTCAGGCTTTTTTTTAAATCTCGATGTCTTTTCTACATTCATTCTTTTCACTTTATAGTTTTAGACTGAGCTAATGGTTCTGTAAGTAGACATATTGATTAGCTCGGAGTCAATTTCTAACCTATTTCAGCACTTCAGCTTTCTTAGACCATTTTGTGGGTTTTGTTTAATTTTATTTCTTTTTTTTTTTTCCATTTTGTAGAAGATGGTCATGTATTTGTTCACACCTCAAATCAGAAAATTCTGACCTTTCTGTCCTTACACATTTGAGAATACATTTTTTCTTCTTATTTTCTTCTGTTTGTATGTTGACTTGAAATAATGTATGTGAAAGCACTTGGTCTGGAAGGGGATGGAACTTAGGGTACTGGGGCTGCCTTACCAGGCTGCTAGTGGGGGCAGATTCCAAGATGGAGCCTCACAAGAGAGGTCTTCAGGAGCTCTCGGGGCTAGACCATAAATTACAGATTTGATGCAAGAGTTTGAGGGACAGTTGTGAACTGGAAGAGGGAATCACAAGAGTCACCAGATTTTGCCAACTAGAGCCAATAGCAGAAGGGAAATTGTAGAGATGAAATAGAATCTCTCAATATGAATCAAGCAGGGGGCCAAGGAGGGTGTGTAGCTAGATCTAGCAAAAAACTGAAATTAATCACAAACCCGGGATTCTGGCCCTGTTGTCCTCCCTTGTTTTGGTGATTATAATTCAAAAAACTGGAGCTTGAGCCTTAAATAGTAAAACTAGTCTGGGAAATATCACTGGCAATTAAAAAAGAATTATTGCTATAACTACCAATTTTGTGAAATGCTGTGACCTCTTAAAATTGGCTTATTACTGCTACTCTTTTATTTCATCAGCCTATTTATACTAAATAAGTTATACATTTAAACAAACCTTGATCTTTATAAATTTCATCTTTAAGTTTCACCTGGATGTGAAAGTCAGAGTTAGATGGTTTATGTTTTTCAAGCTTTCAGTGAAAACCAATGCCCGTAGCAGGCAAGTGAAAAAAGAAAAGGATAAAGAAATTATTTCATTTTTGTCTTCATCAGTAAGGAGATAATAAATACCGCTTTAGTGCTTTCTTTCTTCCAAGGCACAGTGCACTAAAACAGAAAACTGGAAGCTGTGGGCAGTTTCTAAAGACATCTATCAAAGACATCTCCTCTACTTCTTACCCATGCCTCTCTCAGTCTTTTTCCTCCTTAATATAGGAAACCAAATTTGAATGTTTTGGTGTAAGACTTTCTTTATAAGTTCCACAATATTTTTATTTCTCTATTTTTATTATGTTGTTTTGTGCTTCCCATTTCCCCACTCGCACAAGGATTTCTAGTTCAGTATCACTGTAAGGTCACTTATGGGGCCAAAACCTCACATTTGAGATGCTTAGCCATTGACTTCCTGCAAAGAACCATCTTACTTGGAATAAGAGAATGACTTTACTTCACCTTTAACACTTTCTTAATGCCACCTTAGGGTGGCAGAGCAATTTAGAGGGTGCAAAGCACTTTTGCACATCCTTATATTTAATCTTCACCCCATAGCCTGAGAGCTAAACAGGGCAGGCATCTCATTTTACAAGTGCAAAAGTGGGGGCTCAAGAAAGAATCTAAAAAACCCAAATCTAGTACTCCTAGCACTAGACCTGCATTTTCCTCAGCAAGTAACTGCCTTTATATTACTTCATGTCATTTTCGGTTTTAAGTAGCATGATCAGATTTTCATTTCAGTAAGGTGCATGGGAGATATATTTAAGAGAGGCAAGTTTGATAAGTACAAAGATCCTCTAGTTAGACGGTTACTTTAAAGTTTGATAACTTTAAAGGTATGATAAAGCTCTAATCTCCTACAGTGGTGATGGAATGGGAAATATTTAGGACATAAACATGACATGTAAGTTTTTACAAGATTGTGAAGTCCCTCACCCAGAACAAAAATGAAATAGGTTAAAGTTAATTCCATTGGCAATTAAGTCTTTATTTGATGATTCAAATGAAACTTGCTCTATCACAGAATACCTTTGAGTTATCAAAGCCATATGCAGTATACAAACAACATACAGAAGTGTGCATTAATAAAGACATATCTTTATTCATCAGAGGCTTACTAATTAGAAGAATTAAGTACAAAGTTGGCAAGCAATAAATTAGCATAAGAAAGACTTAAAAAGACTTTGGTCTTTCTTTATTCACATTCATTTTCCTGCAGTATTTCACATCTTTTCCTTTTTCTTTATCGCATCACCTCAATTGATGCCCTCCTTAAATATAAACACAATAGAGACAACAAATAAAACCAGAGATCTATTTCTCTTGCCATTTCCATGGCACCTCCTCCCTACATACTTACCCACATACTCGGACATCTCTCTTTGCACAAGAAAAGACATATTCCTACTTCTGAGACCAACCACTACACTTGTGTCTAAACCCAATCCTTTCTCAAAAACTTGGTTTCTGTCATTATCCCCTTTCTCTCCTGCCTAAATGTGTTCCTCTCTGCTTCACCATTCCTCTCAGCATGCAATGATGCCTCGACACCACCCTTCCATAAAAACCTCTCTTGACCCCTTCATTCTTACCCAGTTCATGCCCAGTTCTCTGTTCTCCTCATCAGCAAGTATGTGGAAAAGTGTTGCCTACATTTCCTGCTCCCAGTCCCAAGACCTCCCAGTCTTTCCTCAATCTCTTCTAATTGGGATTCACCCTACGGTAGTTCAAGCCAAGGTTTATAAAGTATCAATAAAAAATAAATTCCTCATCTTTCAGACATTCAATAAAGAAAAAATTAAAGTGTTTGTAGGAAGATGAATTAAAATAATTCAAATTTAATCTGGGAATAATAAAACTATTTTTGCTTATAATTTTCATGTAACTTTTACCCTGTTGTTTCATGACTTACAGCATAGTAACTTGTTCTACATGAATTTTGCTATGTGTGACATCAAGCTGCCTGTCTGCCTGTCTGCCTGTCTTCCTTCCTTCCTTCCTCCCTTCCTGACTTCATTTCTCTCTTTCTTCTTTTTTTAAATTAATTATCTTCAGTTCTAACTCAGACAGGACTAAGTAAAATCAGTCAGGCTTACACAATGGTAAAGAAGCGTGCCTCAACATACTAGCTGGTATTAATCTCTTAAATTATTTTTCATTGTTGTGCAGAACATAAATTATATGTGATTTCTAAAGAAGCTCTGTCAAGCTCTGGCAAACTACCTTGATTACGAAAAATTAAATTTTGTGTAACAATCTCTTTTTGAAGTCTTTAACATGAAAGTACATTTGCTCAATCATAAATTTGGTTTGGGGGCCTTTCAAATGGTTTTTAGAATTTTAAACCATTATGTTTAAGTGTAATTTCAGCCTTTCTTTAGTTTTTAGCATTCAAATCAATTAAAAATTAAAAATTATTAGTACGGATGTGCTTTTTTTAAGTAAAAAGAAGCAAAGATAATGTATCTCCTCCCTAAAATTTGAACATGCTACTACATTGTGTCACTGATACATATACAGTATTAATCTGTCTTAGTTTTATAAATAGCAAACCAAAATGCCACTTCTCTTGTTTTCAAATTTCAATAATATGATATAACAGTAGAACTATTATTCATATGAAAAATATGCTCACACTATACTATGAAAAAAAAAGAAAAGTGTTTTCTTGTTCATATTTTCCTTTGAAGTCGTATTGGAGTTTCTAGGGAAAAGTTGGAAAATGTAAAACAGAACATGACTATGGCTCAAAAACAACAGCTTAGAATGTCTGGGCCTCTAAGAACTGTCAGCAGCTTCCATCATTTAAATACAACATGTGGGAGAAGCATAGGGAGGGAAAACTGACACACAGGATGCAAAATAGACAAGTTGTACAAATTAAAGAATGTAATGGAGAGTTTTGATTTTAAAATTTCTTTTTATTCTTTAAATTGAGCATGTCCTTTATTGGAAGGTAAACTGACAGTTCAGCTTTTTGGTGATAATGAGATAGTAATTTATGTAATTTATACAAGAAGAAAAATTGCTGTTCATAATTTGATAAACAAAGTAATTTTAGTTACAATACATATATTGCATGCTATCACTGATCAATTTTTTACCTATATAAATAAAGTTGAAAAAATTAAAAGTCTATCCAAGAATTACTTTGTTATCCTGCCTATTTAAGCAAAAACACTCACTGACCACTGGATTGATACTGACCTTTAAATAGAAGAAAAATGCATTCTAAATTTTGAAAAAAAAAATTTCAGATTAAGATATGCATAAAATGTGTGTAAAAGTTTTTTCTCAGCTTCGTAATAATTTAAATGAGTATAGAATCAGTATCTATGGGTCATATTTTAAATATAGAAATCTCATTATTTTTATTGATACACACAATCTAATAGTTTCAGCAACTGCTTACTTCATTTCAGACTTAATGTACGTGGAGATTTCTATTTATACACATATATACTAATACTATGTTTAATGTTTATACTATGTGTAATTTAAATGGGACATCATATATGTTGATCAAGGGAATGTACTGAGGCTACCTGGAGAAGAAAATGAGAACCAGGAATAGTCAAAGAATGGTAGTATTATGTTGGGAGAAAATCAAAATATCAATAGAAGAAACATGTCTTAACTATTGTAGAATATATGCTTACATAGGAGGAAAATATTTAAAAATCTGAAGGCAGATTTGGAGAAAATTAAAAACAGATCTTGGGTTGTATAGATAAGTAAAGTAACCAAAATCTGAAATGTGGAAAATGATGTGAAGTATTTATTTCCTTAGAATGTGTTAATAACATTAAATCATATTTTTAAATCAACTTTCAGTAGGTAAAGCTACAGTTACAAATGACCTCAAAATCTCAGAGGCTTATAGCATCAGTGGCATATCTCTTGCTCTGGTAACTGCAGTCAACTGTGGCTCTGCTTTATATATCTTCTCATTCTGGAACTAGTTAAAGAAATGCCCCATATTTTGGAATATATCTTTTTTATACAGAGGGAAAGAACAAGAAAGTGGAAACCCACATGATAGATTTTTTATAGCTTCTATTCAGAACTCTCCCAATTCCAGTCACATTTCAATGGCAAAAGCATGTCACAAGGCCAAGGTTGATATTATGGAACTGTAAGTCATATGGCTATGGCAAGAAGCACATAATCCCTTTATCAGAAAGGGAGGAAAAATAATGGGGAAAAATAATGCAATCTACTCTAAATGTCATATGCTAAAAGTGCTTACCTTGGAGAATGTGGTAGTATGGATAAGTCTTAAAACTTAAGGCAAATATGGGTCATAAGTCAAATCACTTAACAGTGATTGGTAGGAGTCTTCATTAGTAATGAAATCTCTGGCTTTTTGCCTTTGAAGTGAACTCAAAATAAAGGATGTCAGTGTGAAGTAAAAATAATTTTTAAAAGAAACATAAGTTTTACCACACAGGTAGAAATAAAATATATGAGAATAAGAATGCAAAGTTTGGAAAATAGTAATCAGAAATATATTGTCATAAAGTTATTAAGTTTTTCATGCAGTAATAAATTAGGATAATTTAAAGGTGCATATTGTTATCCTTAAAGTAGCCACCAAAATGAACAAAGAAACATAACTTCCTTCCAAAAGAATCACTGGAGATAAAGGAAAATGAATACCACAGAATATTTGACTCATACACACAGAAAAAAAAAAAGAAAGAGAAACAGAGGAACACAAGATTGGCCAAATATGAGTTAAACACCAAGTTGGTGGGCTTAAAACTAAACATATTAATAATTAAAATAAATGAACTAAACACTGCTTAAATTTAGACATATTCACACTAGATTAAAAAAAAAGCAAGACCCAACTATATGTTGTTTACGAGAAACACTCTTTATTTTATTTTTTAGTGTTGAGGTCTTCCTCTGTTACCCAGGCTGGAGTGCAGGGGTGAGTTCATAGCTCCCTGCAGCCTCAAACTCCCAGGTTTAAGCAATCCTCCCTCCCTAGCCTCCTGAGTAGCTGGGACTACAGGTGTGTGCCACCACACCCAGCTAATTTTCCTATTTTTTGTAGAGATGGAGGTCTTGCTATGTTGTCGAGCTGGACTTGAATTCCTTGCTTCAATCACTTCTCCCACCTTGGCCTCCCAGAGTGCTGGGATTACAGGTGTGAGCCACCACACTCGGCAAGAAACACACTTTAAACATAAGGAAGCAAAGAAGTTGAAAGTAAAAGGATGAAAACAATTAGCAAAAGAAAGCTGTTGAGGCGATATGAATATCACAATAAAGGAGGCTTCAAGATGAATACTGTTACCAGAGATTCTAAAGGTGCACTTTATAATAATAAATAGGTCACTTATTTAAGAAGACATAAAACTATTATACTAAAAATTTATTTACATAGTATCAAAGCTCCCAAATATGAGAAAAAAATTGACAAAACAAGAGAGAACTAGAAGCAAATTTACTATCTCCAATATAGAATTTTAACACTCTTTTCTCAGTGTAATAGATAAAATAATTAATTAAAAATCAGTACAGTTATGGATGATTTGAACAACACTAACCATCAACTTAAGCTAATTGACATTGATAGAAAATTACCCCCCACAAGAGCAAATTGCAACTTCTACAGTATACATGAAATATTCAAGAAGTTAGATCATATCCTGGGCCATAAAACAAGTTACAATAAATTTTAAAGGATTTCTGTTAAACAGTATGTTCTTTAATGATAAATTAAATTATTAAATTTAATAAATTAAAGATGAATAAAAATAACATGCCTTTGAAGACCCCCAAATATTTGGAAGTTAAAAAACACACTACTAAATAATTCATGAGTCAGAGAAGAAATCTCAAAGGATGTTACAATACATATTAATATTTTCAACAGAAATATTAATACATGAAAATGCAACATGTCAATATTTGTGGAATGCAGCTAAACAATCTTTAGAAGGAAATTTATATATTTAAATATCCATATGAGAAAATAAGAAAAGTGTAAAGTCTGTTTCCATTTCAGGAAACTGGAAAAATAATAAGTTGAATCATAAGTATGTAGCACAAGGAAATAATAAAAAGAACAGAAATCAATAAAATAAGAAAATGAAACAGACTTGTATAAAGAAATCTAATTTATAATTAAACAAATTTAGCAAAACACTCCAGGATCAGATAGTTTCACTAATGAATTATAACAAACATATGAAGAAAGAAGAATAGTAATCCTACACAAATTCTTTCATAAAATAGCAGAAGTGGTAACACTTCCCAGCTCGTATCATGAAGCCATTTTAACCCTGTTACTAGAAGCAGGCATGGAAAATACAAGAAACGAAAATCACAACCAGTGTGTCTCATGAACATCGATACAAATATGTTTGACAAAGTATTAGCAAATAAAATCCAGCAATTTATAAAAAAGTTAATATACCATAATCAAGTCTGACTTTTCCCAGAAATGCAAGGTTGGCTTAACATGTGAAAATCAGTGTATCTCACCACACTTACAGATCAAGAGAGAAAAATCACACTATATGGAAAAACAAAAAGAACCTCAATCTCTACTTCATATCATGCACAAAATCATCAAACTAAATGTAAAATAAAATTTAAAAATTTATAAAAATACAAACTGGAAGAAAACATAGGAGAATATCTTTACAACCTTTAAGTAGAAGACTTTTTAGAAATGGCACAGAAATAAAAAATCATAGAAGAAAAAAATTGACCTTATCAAAAAAAAAACTTCTTCTCATTGAAAAAAGAGTACCGTCAAGAAAATAGACTGAAGATTGGGCATGGTGTCTCAAACCTGTAATCCTAGCACTTTCTGAGGCTGAGGCAGAAGGATCGCTTGAGACCAGCCTGAGCAAGAGGAAGACCCTGACTCTACAAAAAATAGAAAAATTATCTGGGCATGGTGGCACATGTCTGTAGCCCCAGCTGCTAGGGAGGCTGAGGCAGGAGGATTGCTTGAGCCCAGGAGTTTGAGGTTTCAGTGAGCTATGATGACACCAGTGCACTCTAACCCAGTTGACAGAACAAGACATTGTCTCAAAAGAACAAACAAGAAACAAAGCAAAAAAAGGAACACAAACTGAGAAAAAATATTGCTACACATATATCTGATAAAAGATTTGTACCCAGAATATATTAAAAATCCCTGCAACTAGAGAATAAAAATGAAAACACCACCAACAAAAATTTTTACCTTAAGACTCAGTAATTCTACTGCTAGGTAGTTATTATTCAAAAGAAATACAAACATGTGCACGAGAATGTTTTGCAAGAATATTTACAGCAGCTTTATTCACAAATACCCAATTATAATTTCCTGACAATAACTGAAAGCGACCCAGATGTTCTCAATAGGAGAATGGATAAATGGGCTGTAGTATATCATTCAGTGGAATACCAAGCAATAAAAAGATATAAACTACTGGAGCATGCAACTACCTGAATTAATCTCAAAATCTATCATTTTAGTGAAAGAAACTCGACACAAAAATTATGTATTGTATGATTCCATTGATGTGATATTCTAGAATAGTTAAAACTAATCTGTGGTAATAGAGATCAGATCATTGATCTGTCCATATATAGACAGTATTGGTAGGGAAATGGCTTAGAAGTGGCACAAGGGAAATTTCTGAAATAATGGAGTTGTTCTGTGTGTCTTGATATGCACTCCTCAAAATTAATTAAAAGATACCCTTAAGATCAGAATACAGTAGTCCCCCATCATCCACAGTGGATTGGTTCTAGGACCCTCCTCCTCCAGGATACTAAAATCCTTGCTTGCTCATGTCGCCTGATATAAAATGGAAATTATATTTCCATATAATTTATGAACATCCTCCCATCTACTTTAAGTCACTCTAGATTACTTGTAATACCTAATACAATGTAAATGCTATTAATATGTAGATAGTTGTGATACTGTATTTTTATTTGTATAATTTTTAGTTGTTGTATTCTTATTTTTTATGGTCTTTCCCCAAAATATTTTGATCTGAGATTGGTTGAATCTGTGGATGGGGACCAGTGGATACACAGAGATGACTGTATTTCGTTGAATTTAACATTGTTAAATGTTAACAATATGAGTTACATTGAGTATGTGTTTGAACATTGTATTTCACTGTTTTCAGAAATACTATAACACAGAGTTAAGAATGTTATAAGAGGCACAGGAAGCAGGATAGTGAGTTAGAACTGGGCTCGGCAGGTGTGTTAATATTTAGGGTCAGCGTGAAGACCTGTTTGGGACCAGAACAAGGTTGTGAGGAAGGGACTTCAGTAACCTTCACATGAAACCACCAAGGCAGGGAGATCTGAGAGAAAAGTAGTTTGATCATTCCTTATAATCCCCAAATCCGAATCTCCCTAGAAGGACTAACTCAGTTTTAACTGCAGAACAGCATATTAGGTAGAATGTGCTTTCATTAGCTCCACATCCCTTGACCCTCAAATTTCCCTCAATTGCTTGCGAAAACCTAAGTTTCTACAAAATAAAGGCCAATAATTATTTTACTTCACAGCTCAAAATAATAAAGGGCTTAAAATGTAAATGCATGGTTAAGATAACACTTTATGATAAATATTATTCCCGCATAATCAGCATATGAATGCAAATAAGCACTGATCCTTCCCGTTTCTGGTAACGTAGAAAGAAGAGAAAGAATAGTCCAATTTAACACACATTTACTGAGCATGTAACATATGCTAAATCAATGGTTTTCAAGCTTTTGTGACTGTGACCTTTAGTAAGAATTGCAATTTATATTGCAGCCTCTATGTACATACATATGGGTAACAAAAGCACTGTTGTAAAATAAAGCATCCACTTGTTAAATAAGATGCAATGTGATGTTTTCTAGTCTAGTCCAGTCTGTTTTAGGTTTGCAAAAGTGGAGGTTATGATGCACTGGTTTCACTACGTGTTCACAGGTTGTGAGCTGAGGTTTGAAAAACACAGCACTATCCTTGCTACTCCAAATGTGGTCTGTAGACCAATGCACCAACAGCAGCAGCAGCAGGCGACTTATAGGAAATGCAGAACCTGAGGCCACACCTTACATCTATTGAATCAGAACCTGCATTTTAACAAAACCTCAAGGTGCTTCCTGTACACTTTCAAGTGTCAGAAGCCCTGTGCCAGGCAGTGCTTGAGGAGGGTGCTTGGGACAGACGAAGTTTTCTTGGCGTTGTTTAGGGCAGAGATTCTTACTCAGGGATGGTGTGTTTTGTGAATATATATATATCCAAGCCCCAAATTAAGCTGAATTACCTCCAGGCAATATTCCAGGTCATTTATATTAAGTAAATAAATAAATAAATGGACAAACAAAATCTACCAGAGCTTCTGAGCCTGACTCTATTTAAGAACCACTGGTCTACAGGGTTTAATGAAAGTTGTGCACTGATTTAGTTGTTTGTTTGTTTATTTATTACAAATGTACAAACCTATGCTTAAGGTAATGTGGACTTTATTTTATTTTTCATTGTGAGTGACTTCATATAAAGGCATTTTATTCCCGCTGCTACTTCTGAGTGTGCTTCTCCTTATGAGAGAATTTCCAAACATCTCCATTCTACCGGTAACTGCCCTTTTATAGAAATGTAATGCAACTTTGAGTAGAAATAATATTATTAGTTCTGCTGAGATAGCAAAATTCATCCTTGGATGACTTCCAGTCGATCCCTAACCAAGGATCTCGACTGCTGAGGAAAACAGGGCTGCCCCTAAGTGGCTATCACTGTTCATTAAGAGTCTTCCCAATGTATGAGGATGTTTCCTGAGTGATGGGAAGTTTTAGTCTGCAAGTTGCTAATCTTGCTAACACTAAAAGGCTCTCCCATTAGCAGCTTCTGTGTTGCATTAATAATAAGAAAGTAATAAAGAGACCGACCTCAGCTGTTCAGAGTCCCCTGAGGTGACACCTCAGCCTCCCTCTTCTCCCTGTGGTCCACTCTAATGGTCTTGCCTGTATTAAAGTAATAGACTGGATCATAAGATAAGTGCTGTCTATTTTACTAGAGTCTAAAATTTATTCTTCTTTTAGTAGGGGAACACCTGTTTTTTAAGATATTGAAAACTGTACCATCAATACTTTTGCTATTGAAGTTGACCTGTTTAATTCATAACTTTTAAAAAAAATCTAAGCGTAGATCATCAAGCACAGGGGAAAAAATTGTTGTTGTTTTAGGAAAAAAGGAAATCTTTCCATCTTTCCTGGTGGAGCTACAAAACAGAGAACTCTCCTAGAGATGTCAAAGAAGACAAGAAGTCATATTTTTGTAAATGAAATCACTCATCTACACAGCAGTAAACTAAAGAAAATCAAGGAATGAAGATCTTGTTTTGCAAATATTAAAAACTCTCTTGTTACCAAAGAAAATATGATAAGGAAATACCATATTAAAGCAAAATAAGTAAGATTGAATTTGACAGATTGTCAGGGTGAATGTTAACAAATTGTTTTTGCTAAAAATGTTCATAAAGACAGAAACCAATGCTGTACTTAATTACTTATGGGTTTTTTTGTTCAAAATATGTGATCCTTTACAAGAGTTTACTTTTTCATGATCCTCTTGATTTAAACATCGCTTTTTAAGTGTATGATCATTTGTTGCAATTTTTCATTTTCAAATAAACCTTCTTTTTTAACCATGTATTTTTTAATTAGGTAAACAGTAATTTATCACCTCAAAAGTGCATTCAAAATACTAGAAAATTTTCTCAATTTACATTATCGTGTCCTGATTTTGAAAGGTTAATTTTATAATTAAGCTACATATTATCTATTTTTGTACCTGTAATTTAGGGGAAGAAAATGTAATAATGCCAATAATCATCATCAGTGACTTAATATATTTTGAAATAAAATATATGTTCATTATCCTCCAAAAGGAAATCACTATAATTAGCTCTGTGCAATATTTATGTGAGATTCAAGAATTTACAGTAAAAAACAAGTAAAAGCTATTTTCTAAAAACTTACAATCAATGTATATTTTTTCTAATTACTTAACAGCTTTAGGGTAAAAAAAGTGGACATATTTAATAAGTCAGGGCTGCCCATCTAAATTTTTTAATTATACAAGAAGACCTTCTTTGAATGAAAAAAATCCATAATTTAGGAATAAGAAAATTCTATTTTTTTATGAAATATACACTAGATTTTTCCTCTAGGGAGGTAACATTCTAAATCCCTTTTACTTAAATAACTCTTTCATACGGTCTATTTATTAGCCAAAAAATTTTGATAAATCCAGTAAACCCTCTTGTTTGTTGTTTTATTTTGCACATAAAAAGCAGACACGTTCTCTGCCTAACGAGGGGTATCATATTATTGTTAGAGTTGTCCTTACATTGGGGGAAGAAAACAATTGAGTATGACATGCTCATGAAGCTCTAACATTGGGACAGTAGCAGCTTTAATATAGAACTGTCTTAGAGTTGTTGACATTATGCACACTTATCTGAATTCCTTTTGCTTACTTTTTCTGTCCTACAGTCCACGAAGGCTCTGGAGAAACTAGTCAAAAGGAGACATCCACATGTGACATTTGCCAGTTTGGTGCAGAATGCGATGAAGATGCCGAGGATGTCTGGTAATATGCTATTTTTATTCTTTTAGAAAAAATAGTAACAGTGATTAATTTCTTCTTACTCTATCAACCATTCTCCAAAAGAGGACACTGTCAGCATTTATCCAGTTCCTGGGGAAAAGAGGGCTGTAGTAACAGCAAGGAATTTCTGGAATTGGATTAAGAGGCAGGCCAGGCAGGCAGCTATCCATCCACAGCACAACTTGATAAGGTACACCTAAATGTCACTGAGCCCCTCCAAAACTATCAATGTTAAGATACAGACGGGAAAGAATCTTCTTTACTAGAATATCTTTCAAGAAGCATCTTTAGGAGACAATGGATGCTTGCTGTCTGAGTCTGTTCAGACAGCTGTAGCAAACTGCCACGAGCTGGGTAGCTGATTAACAACAAACATGTATCTCTCACCATTCTGAAGGCTGGGAAGTCCAAGATCAAGACTTTGGTGGAGTTAGTGTCTGGTGAGGGCCCACTTCCTCATAAACAGCTGTCTTCTCACCATAGCCTCATGTGGCAAAAAGTGCAAGGCAGCTCTGGGGCCTCTTTTATAAGCACACGATCCCCTTCATAAGGACTTTGCTCCCATGATCTTATCACCTTCCAAAAGTCCCACCTCCTAATACTATCACCTTGGGGGTTACAGTTTCAACACATGAATTTTATGGGGCACCAACATTAAGATCATCGAAGTTGCTAATCTTATTTCTAAGATGGTAGGTCTGGGTAACTGCAAAGAAGTGCCCGTAGCTGCGCTGGGCAGAACCTTTGAGCAAACAATGATCTCTGGGCTACCCCTCTTCTCCCTTTCACCAAGTAATGCTCAGCTCCTCCTATAAAGATATGTTGAACAAATAGTGGATAATATTTATTATTTTGAATGCCAAAATTTTAGTCTTCCTAGTGTATTGGTCCCATCCTAATCATATGAAAAGTGACCAACCCAAGCTTCAGAGAGAGTTCTTTGTGTCATGATAGTGAAAAGAGGCAATCTCTCTTTCCTTCCTTTCTCTTCTCTCTTCCCCTTCTCCTCCACTCCTCTTACTTTTCTTCCTCCTCCTCCTCTTTCGCTTCCCCCTCGTCCTCTTAGAAAAACATCTGGCTGCCCTTTGTTTTCTTCAGTATGCACACTGCATTTGCCTAGAGCAGTTAACAATCATTTTGATAAAACTTTTGTGAGTGGAGGGGAAAATTCATCTAAAAGAAATGAAGAAAAAAAATTAAGACAAGATAATTTTGGCAGTAGTGAAACAGTCTGCACTTAAAATATGTTTAATGCCAATTCAGGTGAAGATTTCATCACAGCAAACTGGGGTTCCTAGAGTAAACTTAGTACTTACAGGTAAACACTGCCATTGAATAGCCAGGTGAAATAGTCATCCGTTAATAAAAGACAACATCAGTACAATTTTCATACCTGTCATACACTCCTAGGCAATGGGCGGCTAGGAGCCAAGACTGGGGTTTATGCACTGCTTTGACCATCAGGAGGTAATGTATGTTTTCTTAAAAACATCCTGGGTATTTTAATGGCTGATGAATTGATGGCTTCCAAACTTGGGAGATCACCAAAATCACTTTGGAAATTTTTAAACAGGTCAATTGTTTAGTTCCATCCCAAACTTAATGAATCAGAATTTCAAAGAAGTGGGGCTTACTGCTCTAAAATAAATGGCTAACTCAAAGAATCTTTCTCCTTCCTAAATGCTTTAGTACTCTTGTGTAGTCATAGTCATGTATATTGACACATGATAGAAAATATGTCCTTAAAATAACTTGTTTCCAGTGTTTGCTGCTGACTATGTCTGTAGTTCAACGTCATCTTTCAAGGGTTAATTAGCACGTTGTCAATTATTTCACTTTAAAAAAATGTACATGGGTCCCTAATTTTTTTTTTAAGAATTTCCATTCTCTACTTCCTCATCTTTTTAATGATCATTCTTTAAGTGGCACAGCTCTACTTCCAGGTACAAAGATTTAAGATATGAGATTATAATAACAGCTAAAAATTATTGGCTGCTTACTATGAGCTTCATCCATTTATACATAGTTTTTCTGTTATCTTTAAAACAACCGTAGGAAGTAGATTCGATTATTTAACTTTAACAGAAGAAACTGAGTTTTGCAATGTTTTAAGTGTCAGGACCAAGATGAAGTTGTGAGGTGAAAGTAACTAGAAACTGTTAGCATAACAATTCAACCAAAGGAGCAATTAAAATAATACTTCTTTTCTGTCATGTCTGGAATAATGAGATGGCCAGATTGCAGGCAGCATGTTTGCAGTGACTGTCAAGACCTGCAGGGATTAGAGCTGGTAACTAGGTAGATGCCTGCAGCAGGCAATGGGAAAATGTCCAGGCAAGCAGAGTGTTACTCCTGGTACTCTTGCAAAGTTCAGGTCCATGGCACGAAGGCAGCAGGAGATACAGGCAAGGCTAGTGGCATCAGAAAGGCTCAGCAGTTGGCCATGGGGCCCAGCCATGGAAACTGAAGTTCAGAAAAAGAAGTTCAGTTACAAAGGAGACACGAAGAATACAGCATAACCTCGGCCACGCGGGAATTGGGTATCAAGCAGAAAAAACAAATCAAGAACTGAAATTGGGAAGACCGAATAGATATTGGAACTGGTGTAGAAAGCCAAGCCCTGGTTACACAGGGCTGGGAGAAGCACAGCCTAGATCTGGGAAATAAATCATGAGGTCAGAAGGAAACCACCAGCAAAGCTGACTGGATGCTGAATCAGTTAGCTCTTGGCTAGCATATCTTGTATGCCTCCAGCCTAGGGACAAGATTAGTTCCAAAATGCAGAATAAGTCTGAACCTCCAGATGGGGGCTAAGTGGCCATGGCTGAGAAGATTAGAGGTCTGCGGGGGCAGGGAGCCAAGAAGCTCATTAGACTTCCAAGGCAAGAATGAAAAGTTGTTAGTGTTTAAATAACATGTATTTAAAATGTTCAATGTAAGCAATAAGGAATGATGCTGAAATGGTAAGAGCATCGATTTTCATTTATATAAATACCTTGGTATGTTAACATATTGTATTTAGTTATGGTCATGAAGAGCAGATTGGAAACAGCTGAAGGACACAAGGATAAAGCAATAAATGAAATTAAATAGGCATGGGATGAAAGAGGCTATAAAATAAGATAGAAAGCAATAGGGGAATGATCTGACCATAGTACGAGGCAACAGAATGATCACTGAATCAGGGGAGTTTTGATACACTATTGATTTTGGATGAAACCTTGGCCAGTTTTTCTCTCCAACATAAAATACCGCTTATGTTGTGTGGCAACAAAGAGTACCATTCTGTGTTTTGTTTCATTTTTTTCTTTTAACACCAACTCAACTGTAAATTTATGCATAGAAATCCTCAATCCTGCAGTATGAAGTAATAGCAAGACGTGAATAAATACTGATGAGTTATATCTAACAATATTGAAACAAAGGTTAAAAATTGATTCCTGATCTTTCTTTAACCCTGGCCTAAGAAATCAATATTTTACATTTTGACACAAGGGCTAAATCTAGTTACTCAAAGATACTCAAGTACTTCCAAGATGAAGATAAATCATTATTAGAATTAAAAAGCCTGTACCTAGTCAGCTGATCATATTTTCATAGTTAGATGATTTTTTGAGTTAAGAAGCAAGTTATACTGGAGATGGGGAAGAAAAAATAAATAAAATGAAGAGGGTGGGGAGAAGGAGAGTAGAAAAAAGGAGGAACAATGATAATTAGAGGAGGGCATTGATAATCCATAATAGTAATGACATATAATTTTAATACTTTTATTTTGAGAAAACAGATGGCTTATAATCTAATATAATACCCTCGTTTATGTTCTATTATTTCATTTCAAGGTTTTTCTCTTACATTTTTCTTCTTATGGAAAACATCAAGGCTGTAAAATTCAGAAAATTGTCAGGTTTTCTCAATAGGTCTTTCAAAAGAAAGACCATTGCTACAAAAAATTTTTCTGTTATAGATATTGACCTAAATGTCAGAAAGGATTAAGTTCCAAAAGCGAGTTAAAATTCAACAGGATAAGTGGTCCACACCCCAGCACATCCACTGCCACAGGAGAGGCATCCTTTACTTAGGATGAGCTTCAAAAATAATTGAAACACCTGTGTAAAGAGATATGTGTGCCTGTTTATGGGGAAGGGGTAAGGGAAGAAGAAAGGAAAGCTTAAAAGATTGTTTCTCTTTATATCTAGACTGAAAAGAGTCAAAACTAATACATTTATACATCAAAGAGACTCTCAAATATATCCTGCCAAATATAATTTATAAAGAAAAAGAACGGCTTATAAATAAGTCAAATATAATAAAATTGACTCATTGCAAAGTAATAAAGCCCCATCTGATAGCAGTGGGAATACCAACTTATGATTTCAGCAAATATTTCTAATACTTGGTTCACTTTAGAAACAGCTTTATACTCCCTTAATTATATTACCTGATAAATTATCTCAGTAAGTCAAAAGTAGGTCAGTAGTAACTCTGCAAGGGGAGAACTATTCCTTAGAAGTAATTAGCCTGCAACTTTCTGTTGGTCCTGTCAGTCAGAAGCAGTTCAGAGCCCTGGGGTTGATACTTGATTATATATATATATATATATATATATATATATATATATATATATACACACACACACACACACACACATATATTTTAAACAAACTGATAGCTGGTTCTGATTACAGGAATGGCTGGGTGTGAAATTGGCTGGATGCCTAATATTTCCGAGGCATCAGAGTAGATCAGGGAAGGGAGCACAGGTGTAAGAGCAGATGCAGCCAGATGACAGATGATATAAAGGGACAACTTAAATTATTATGTGTATTTGCTTTATACATATGCTTTATTCCTGTTTTAACTTTGCTTTGGTAGTATTCTCTACATGCCACTCAGACTCCATTAGCAAAATCCTATTGGCTTAAATGCTATTAATTTCTCCGTAGTCATTCATTTTGTCTCTGAAAGCATTAATGCTTTCCAGATGTAGCTGGAAACATCCTTGTGTTTGACAGCAATGGTAGGAAAGGACAGAAGTAAAGTCATTGCGATAAAATGAATTCCGAAGAGACAGTGAATGAGCATCTATTATTTTCTCTCGTTTCATTGCTATTTTATAACTGAAACAGGGTGTGGGATTTGGCATTCCTTTTGTGAGTGTCTCTTACAAAGACAGTTTAGTTTGAAGTCTTTAACATCTTGCTCCTTTGATCCGAGGAGGCTCCTTGTCACTAGGAAGACTATGTGTTGTTGGCATCCTGCCCACCTTTAATGCATTTTGGACTGTGGAGGCTCATGAATATTTGAAGCAGGGCAATGGCCGTGGATGATCCTTGGCACTAGATTTCACCATACATATAAGTAAATTAGACATTAAGTCCTGCTGCCTTTAGTACATTTGGGTTGTGAGTTTGATAGGGAAAATTAAGACACCTCTGAGGAAAATACAGAAAACGGTTTTATTTAAAACTACTACTGGCCGACAATTGAACAGAGAGATGGTGTTGCATGTGGCAAGTTTCCAGTCTTTTCTACTAAGTAAAAAGAAGATCAGTTAGGGTTGTATATGGCATATTCAAAGAAGAGGATGCTGATTAGTCACAGAATTTGAGTGAACTAAGAGTTCATTCAATCTTCCCCTGGGGTGTTTCCCTTTTATTAATTTCCTTTGCTCTTTGGCCTTAGAACTGTAAATGTGGTCACCAAAATTAGGACTGGCTTCTAGTATGAGTTTGCTCATGGAGACAATGAAAAACAGCAGAGAAAGATAATAGGTCTGGTTTAGAAAATCCAGGGTTTTGCTTGGATGTATACATGGCTTTTGGGGAAAACTTTTTCAGTTCCAGGATTCCTGTAGTTGGGGTACTACCTCCCTCTGATTGCCTCTTATCCCCACCATGAAGACAGTGACCGTCACCTCTGAAAATTGCCCTAGTGTTTTCTGTTTGTGTCGATGGGTGGGGACTGAAGCATGAGACCTCTCTTTCCTTCAGTGATTCCATTTTTCCAGAAAGTTTTTCTTGGGGAGAGGGGGAAATTCACAGTCCTGATTTGGGGAAACACATATCTTTCCACTCCCATAATTTCAAGGGGAAAATGTTGATGCTGTTAACAAAGTATGTCCAAATGTAAAAGTTTGTTTCATTTTATTTATTCCTTTTATGTATTTCTTCACCTATCTTGATCAAGAAAAACAAGCTTGTATTTTTTATAAATTTCATACAATGAAATAAAACTTAGAAGTGCAATTATAGCTAGATAGGACTAGTATTTCTAGTATGGTCTATATGATGTACAGGGCATTAAACAATACCCTGTGTTGACGAATCTCATATCTGTGACCCAAACTTCTTTCTGCAGTAGACGCCAGTAGTCAAATCTGCAAACTGGTACTGAAAGCTTCAAATGTTACTTAGGCAGACCAAATTAATAATAATGACATTTCAAATATGCAGCAGTCAATTAACAACAAACATCACCACCAACTAACTACCCCTCCAAAAAAGGAGTTATGCTTTATGAAAAGTAAAACTTAAAAAATAAAATTGAAAATAAACATAGTCTTTAAAACTTCAGATCCTCTGTGATGCTAGGCTACTTCAAAAAAAATCGAATTTTCACATAAGTTCTGGAGATTCTTAAAATTCTTCTCAGTATCCATGCCTCAACTGTACTAGCTGTCACACAGTGATTAATGAAACTTAATTAGGATATGACAGCTACAAAGCTAGATCTGGTGTAGAGCGCCAAGAAAGAGAGGAATAAAGAATTACTTTGAACTTTAACATGTGTTTTATATAGTTTTGTAATATTTATTTAGACCACAGGGTGTAAATCATATAACTTCCATTTTATATCAAAATAATAAAATACTACATGACAATAGAACTAAGAAAACAGAACTCCAAAGTACAGATTGTGTTTCTACCACCAACTTACCTGTTTTCATGACTTGTTTCTCTTTTTTCCTTTCCTTTTTCAGTCTTGTTGTAGACACTACACTCTGCTAATGGGATATTGCTAACTGTTGGTGCTCACTCACCAAACTCTCACCCTCTATTTCTTCTTGAGTTTTCTGGGTTTCAGTTCCTGGCATATTCTGAGTCAGCGACTCCTGTCCCTAGAATGGAGGGAACGTGTGCTCCATGTTCATGTCCCGGTGTAACATCCCAGTCTCAGCAATAAAAATGTGAATCTCACTGTAGTTGTCAAAATATGACAGAACTTTCAAAAATATGTGTCCTGAGTGTCAGACACTGTCCTACGTGTTTAGATTTGTGGAGCCATTTGATCCTCACAACAATCTCATGATGTTTGATACACCAATAATCCCCATTTTACAAAACAGAAGACTGAGGCACAGAGAGGATAATCAAACTTCTCAAAGCCAAACGGTAAGTGGAAGAGCTGTGATTTGGACAAGCCAGGCCAACTCCAAACACCATGCTCTTAACTACCACTCAAGGTCTTCTCAGGCATGTAGTAACACAAATTGTGTGTATACGGCATACGTTATCTGGATACACAGACACACATACACTGAATGTATCTAATATGTTATGTATTCAGTATAGAATTTCACATTTTAATGAAATAAAGTATAAAAACAAGAACTTTAAGTGCCAGTTTGTGATGAAATCCACCACTAACATGTCTACATTGTCTGTGATGCCCTTGAAGTTGTTTTTCATTACATATATATATATATACACACACACAATATATTCTTCTGCAGTTCCCCTCAAGACTGTGTGGTTGTCATTTGTTTGTTTTTGGCAGAGGTATTGAATTATTATTTATGGAGAATATTCTTATTGTGGCTACATGTGCACCCAATTAAATGAGATTACTATTCTTGAAGTTGCAGAGGAGAGAAATACCTTCACCAAAGCCTTGTTTGTTTCTTTTTTTGTTTTTGTTTCTGTTTGGGGGGGGGATTTTGGGGTTGTTTGTTTGTTTGTTTGAGCTGCTTCAACTCAATTTGCCTGTGTTGCAGTGACAATGGCCATTCTGCTTATGGACTAGAGTCAAGATCAGTTATATGGCACAATTAAGTAGGTTTCAGATCATTTTATTCAGAAAAGAGGCACATAACACAGATTTTAGAGACCATCCATTATAACACTCTTTACTACCAGGGTGCCACCATCAGGAATATTTCAACTGGCTATGCAGAAACAGCACAGGGAAAGTCAGAGGAACATGAGCACAGTTCAGTAAACCATTTGCTAAGCAAGATAGGATGCAGCTTTTTCCGTAGTGCCCTTAGGACAAACTGATGGGCTACATGCCCTCGGTTCCAAGTGGCAAAAGAGTGCTTATTACACATGTCTATTCTTGCTGTAAGAATAGAAATTACTGGAGATGAGAAACAGAAAAAGAAGGGAGAGTCACTAAATTAAATGGAAAATAAATATGGACCTTATGCCAGTGGGTTTGCATCCCTATCCTAGTGGCAATTCTCTGCTCTGTCTTTCAATTTGGCACTTAAAAATATGATGCAAAGCCTCTTATTTCTCAATCTATCATATCTTTTTGATGATAACCATTAAAATGGAATTTTTAGGGATTTTTTCTTATTATAAAAGTTGTACACGTTTTTTATAGAGATTTTAAAAAATAGAACTATAAAAACTACAGAAAATAGCCATCCCATTCCATAATAACCACTGTAAAAGTTGGAGATATAAATTTTCCCTCCTCTGTGTTGTTTCTGTGTGTGTATGTGTGTGTGTATGTTTGTGTGTTATGAGAATCTAATCATATTTTACACATCAACAAAACCATCTCTCTTGAAAATTTTTACTTTGAGGCTGAGCTGTTTGGTTATTGTTAGGAATGCTAAACAAATTTATGAATAATATATTCATATTTGAACATAATTTCTGTGCCCCAAATTCTAATTATTCTTTCAAAATTTTCAGCACTTCTTAAGACAAATTGATTTGAGGGTACCGTCCTAACATTTGTGATCCAGAAAATTTACCGAAGCCTATATCCCCTCTAAGTCTGTGTTAGACATTTTTCTTGGTTAACTCCAAGAGACTAGACTTACTGAAAACATTTCCATTGTCTGTATCCAGAGTGTACATAATAAATAGCTTTCTGAGGCGTAAGCATTGTTTGCTGAGGAACTGTCCTCCCAAAGGTGTATTAAATTGGGTAGAAACCATTGCTGGTCTTCAGTGGTTTACTTCCAAATAGTAATATATTGTATGTGTTGGCTCATCTAAGCAACAAATCAGCGAGCCGTCTTCAGCAGCCGCCATCCGTCTGTTCCAGACACATTTCCCTTCAAACAGTATGTGTAATATCTAATAAGTGATTGAACAAATTGTAAAATTATATGCAATACCCAATAGAAAAATCAATACTGCTGAAGGTCTAACTGCTTATTAGAAGCTTTTGTAAAAGACAATAAATAGTAAAAACAAATATCTGATTTTTGTAGCCCCCCAAAGCAATGTAAAATTAATCAGGAGTGAGTCCATTCATCCTTCTATCTCTAAGCTGTAAATGAAACATAAGAAGTCAGGACAATGCATTCGGGCCAGATGATCTTCTAAAGATTGTTTACCATAACTCTTTTTTTAAATTTATTTCAGTCTTTTCAAAGTCTTTGACATGGTATAATAGTTCACTCTGTTCTCTGAGCTCATCTTAAAATGAACTTTCTACAGTCAAAATTATATTATCCAGGATAATAAAAGTAATGTTAGATCCTAACTAGCCATAAGGGCTTATAATCAGCAGATATCAGAAGATATGTATCTGGGAGAAGTGCACAATTTGAAAAAAGGCAAAAATAAGAAAAAAAATATTACCTTCGTATTAGCAAAAATTAGTGATGTATTTCTGTAATAAGCAGATATCTGCATACATTGGAACTTTAGGACATTCAAATATAACATCAAATTATCAAGTATGACAAAGGAATAAAAACAATGTATTTGATTGCAGCATGAAGTTTAATTTTAATTGAATATGATTTTCCTTCCTTAGAAATCATATAGATTTGGGAAAAAGAAAATGCAACAAAATTGTTTATATTACGGTGACATTGGACAGTCAGACTTGGGAGGAAGAAAAAGAAAAGAAAAAAGAAAAAGAAGCCCTACATTGATCAATATATTATTGTATTCATCAGGGTTTTCTAGGGAAACAGAGCCAGTAGGATATACATATCTGTATCTAGATCTGTATCTTGATGGAAAGATAGAGATTTAATCATAAGGAAGTGGCCTTTGAAGCAATTCAAGTTATAATTGAAGTGATTATGAAGAACCAACAAGTCCTAAGATCTATAATTGACAAACTGGAGACCCAGGAAAGCTGATGGTGTAGTTCCAGTCTAAATAATAAAATGAGGACATATTCACGACAATTACAGTCCTCATTTATGTAACTGGTCATGCGGTTTAAGTTGGCATTTGTAACTGCTTTCTTCCACTACCAATTCTGTATTTCCTTTGCCTTCAGCAAGCACCTTAGCTGGTCATGGTTCTTTACCTTGTAAGGTGACCCAAACCTTCATTCCTGAAGGGTCTGGGCCATTAGCAGTCCTGCCTAGACTGAGTTACAGTATTGCATTAACCTTAACACATTGACTGCCATGTGAGTTGTATTTAACTCAGGCTAGTTTTGAGCCTGGGGCCTCATGAAGCAAAACCCTGCAGTTCATAAAAATCTTACTTTGTTGTTCTTATTGTTACAATTACTATTGATAATTCAATTCTAAAAATGTGGATTGCATTGCATATAACTCATACACAGAAAACAATAAAAAACAACAAATTATAAAGGATTGTTTTGTTTTAATAAAACATCATGGTCCCGGGAAAAAATTTTTTTCTAGTGTGGTAGTCAATGTGTTAGTCATAGGGCATGGCAATACTAAAAAGCTCCCTAAGGAATCTTCTGCATTCTAGACATACTCTTCCTCACCTCCACTATGGAGTCCAGTTTCCCCTTGGTAGTCAGAATCAATCGCCCAGCCAGCACAGTAATTCCCTTCTATGCCTGTTGATTCAGAGGCATGAAGAACCCAAAGTGGCCAGATAGCAATCATAACTTCTAGTTTAATGGAATTATTGATGTGTCTCCGGTGCAAGCATTCTTTCCTTTGGAACTAAGACCTCTAGGTTAGCACAGCACAAGGTCACAGAAATAGGAAGCAAAATTTTTATAGTGAGTTACTAGAGGTAATAGTGGGTGGTACCACACCCGTTTCCATCCCTTTCTAAACTAGTGAATCCTGACTATGGGAGAAACAGCACCACATATTAAATGCTGATTCAGAGCACATACAGCCTTCTGGAAAACCTTGCCCCAGCCCTGGCAAGTACTGCTACCGAGTTGGTGCTGTAACTGCAACTTCAAAAGGCTTTTCCACCATGTTATCTAGCCAGCTGCTACAAGACGGTGGGAAATATGGTAAGAACAGTGAATTCCATGAGCATAAGGCCACTGCCATATTTCTTTTGCTGTGAAGTGGGTTCCTTAGTCAGAAACAATGCTGTGTGGGATACCAGACCAGTGAATAAGGCATTCTATAAATCCATAGCTGGTAGTGGGGAGAAGCATTGTGTGCAGAGAAGGCAGGTCCATATCCAGAGTAAGTACCTATTCCAGCAAGGACAAGATGCTGCCCCTTCCATAACAGAAGCAGTCCAATGTCATCAACCTGGCACTGGGTAGCTGGCTGATCACCAATAGGAATGGCGCCTTATCGGCGACTTAGTGTTGGTCTCTGTTGCTGGCGGATCAGGCACTCAGCAGTGGCTGTAGCCAGGTTGGCCTCAGTGAGTGTGAGTGCATGTTGTTGAGTCCATGCATAACCTCCCTCCTTGCCACAAAATCTACTTTGTTCACGAGCCCATTGGATGGTGACAGGAGTGGCTGGAAAAAGAGGCTGAGTGGTACATACAGAAATGGATCGTTATGTCCATATGGTTATTAAAATTCCCCCTCTGCTGGGGTCCCCTTTTGTGAGTATTCACATGGGACACAAATATATTCATATTTTTACCCATTGAAAGAGTTCTATCCAAATGCCTCTTCCCCAAATTCCCTTCTCATCAGTTTTCCAGCTGTGTTCCCTCCAAGTCCCTGACCATCTAGCCAAACAATTGGCCACAATCTATGAACTGGTGTATAATCACACATCCTGCCATTTCCCCTTCCAAGCAAAGTGAACAATCAGATGTACTGCTTGAAGTTCTGCCCACTGGATTTTTCCTCACCTTTGTCCTTCTGGGATGTCCCAGAAAGGGAGCTATATAATGCTGCAACTGTCCACTTTCAGGTGGTAGCTGTATGTCATGCAGAATCTTCTGTAATCCAGACCCAAGTCTTCTTTGGCTCTGTCACCTGATCACAGGTAGCTCCCCTTGAGGCCACAGGTACAGACTGGGAGAGAGAATGTATTGTAACAGGAATGGGGACCTTGGTATTTAAGCCCCTTCTTTTCATGTAATTTGTGCTTTCAGGACATGATGGGGCCTGACCTCCCATAAAGTGCTTCTGTTCACTGATGGAGTGTTGCTTTGCACGCCCAACTCTGTGGCTTGGTTAGTCAGCTAACACCCAGTTCATGATGGGAAGCTCAGGTTGCATACTAACTTAGTAGCCCATGGTTAAGTATTAAATCTCTACTAAGGCCCAGTAGTAGGCCAACAGCTGTTTCTCAAATTGAGAGAAGTTATCTGCAGAGGATATCAGGGCTTTGATCCAAAATCCTACAGGTCTGCACTACAATTCACCTATACGAGCCTGCCAAGGGCTCCAAACGGCATTCCTGACTACCACTGACACTTCAAGCATCTTTAAATCTACGGCATCACATGGCCTAAATGGCGCACAGTCTTCACAACAGCCTGGACCTATTGCAGAGTTTTTTCTTGTTTTGGGCCCCACTCAAAACCAGCAGCTTTTCAGGCCACTCAGTAAGTGGACCAGAGCAACACACTCTAATGATTTTGCCTCCAAAATCCAAAGTGGTTCACTAGGCATTGTTCCTCTTTATCAGTTGTAGAAGTGGCAAATGCAACAACTTATCCTTCACCTTAAAAGAGATATCTCAACAGGCCCCACACCATTGTACCCTTAGAAATTTCACTGAATTTCCCTGAATCTTTGTATGTATTTCCCACGGTCTGACATGCAAGTATCTTACCGATAACTATAGAGTAGTTGCTTAACTATATATAACTATAGAGTAGTGTCTTACCAATAACTATAGAGTAGTTGCTACTTCTTGCTCACTAGATCTAATTAGCATCATATCATACATGTAATGCACCAGTGTGATATCTTTTGGAAAGGAAAGATGATCAAGATTCTTGCAAACTAAATCATGACATAGGGCTGGAGAATTGATATGCTTCTGATACAAGACAGTGAAGGTATATTGCTGGCCTTGCCTGCTGAAAGCAAACTGCTTCTGTTGGTCCTCACTGAGAGCCATAGAGAAAAAGGCATTTGCTGGATCAATAGCTGCATACCAGGTACCAGGATGTATTAATTTGTTCAAGCAATGAAATCACATATAGTACAGCAGCAACAATTGGAGTCACCACTTGGTTAAGCTTATAATCTACCGTCATTCTCCAAGATCCACCTATCTTCTGCACAGGCCAAACAGGCAAGTTGAATGGCACGATGTGATGAGAATTACCATCTCTTGATCTTTCAAGTCCTTGCTGGTGGCATTAATCTCTGCAATCCCTACAGGAATGTGGTATTGCTTTGAGGTAGAGGCAGTTCTAACAGCCTCTGGTTGGCCTTTCCTACCATACTAGCCCTCACTCCACAGGTCAGAGAACCAATGTGAGGATTCTGCCAGATGCTGAGTATATCTGTTCCAATTATACACTTCAAAACTGGGGAGATAAGCACAGGATGGTTTTGGGGACCCACTGGGTCCACTGTAAGATGGAACTGAGGCAAAACTCCATTGATTACCTGACCTACATAAACCCTTATTCCAACTGATAAACTAGAGTGACATTTTGGGTCTTCTGTAATTAGTGTCAGTTCAGAGCCAGTGTCCAGTTGTCCGTAGAAGGTCTGATTCCCAAAGCACAGTTATTCTGGTAAAATGGTGGAAGGCCCTTTGGAGAAGGCTGGGAGGAAGATTAACAGTATAAATTTTTGGCACTGGAACAGGGTCACTCCTCGAGGAAACCTGACATTTATTGATTCAGGGGGTTCTGGGTCTAAACTGGCTGAAGTCTAAGATTTCATTACGGGGCCATAACTCTGTTTTTATGATGTAGGGTAGCCTTTTGTTTACTTAGCCTAGAACTTTTCTGCTTATACAGATCAAGTAAGAATTGAGGCTTGCTGTTTCATTTTTAAGAACACCATGATCAACTAGCCAATGCCATAAGTCTGTGAACCAGACCATTCTGATCACTGCTTTGACTATGCTCTCTGTAATGGTAGCTGCATCCACTCTGCTTATGGTGGTTGAATGCTACCACTTGGCCCCTGCCACCCTGAGATCCAATTGTTCCCACTGCATTTATATTTTTCAATTTGGTTACTGCCGTCGCCTCTTAAATTCTGGCCTACAGAGAAGAGCTCTTCAAGGATGCTGCTTCTCTCCTCATAAATCGACTTCTTAGCATATGGGTGAAAAGTGTGTCTTCTATACCCACTGTCTGTGAGTAGGTCCTCAATGACACATTGACTCTAACATTACAATCCACTAAGGCTTTGAATCTCTTCCTCTATGTTAAACCAAGGCACATACAGCATTTTCGACTTCCTCACTGTGTGCCACCTCTTGGTTTATGTTTCAGACAATCCGACTGTTAGAGCCCTTTCTAATTCCCCAGCCTGCAACATTAAATGCAGAATATCTGCTTAGTGAGCTCATATCAATAAATTCAGCCTGACGCAACTGCAGGTTCTTTCCACCAGTACCCCACACCATTACTATCCATTCCCACACTTGTTCCCTGGATTTTTGTATGCATAAGTTAGAAACTCAAGTAGTTCTTTTGGAAAGTAGCACACCTCCTCCTGGGTCACACTTTGTGCCTTACTTTTTGCAGAGACTTGAGGTCAGGGACAGGCATACTTTGTTTTTTTGTACTTGCTTTACTGCACTAGATATTGCATTGCTTTTACTAATTGAAGGTTTGTGGCATTCCTGCATCAAGCGAGTCTTCCAGCACCGTTTCAACAGCATGTGCTCACTTCATATCTCTGTGCCACATTATGGTAATTATTTTGATATTCAAACTTTTTTGTTATTATTATATTTGATCTGTGATCAGTAATCTTTAATGTTACTATTACAATTGCTTTGGGGCACCACAAACTACTCCCGTGTAAAACAGCACACTTCATTGATAAATGGTGCGTGTGTTCTGACTGTTCCACCAAACTGCCCTTTCTCCATCTTTCTCCCTTAACTTGGGACCTTCCTATTCCCTGAGACACAACAATGTTGAAATTAGGCTTATCAATAACCTTACAATGACCTCTAAGTGTTCAAGTGAAAAGAAAAGTCACATGCATCTCACTTTAAATCAAAAGTTAGAAATGATTAAACTTAGTGAGAGAAGTATGCCAGGAAAGCCAAGACCGACTACAAGCTAGGCTTCTTGCCCTGAACAGTTAGCCAAATTGTGAATGCAAAGGAAAAGTTCTAGAAGGAAATTAAAAGTGCTGCTCCAGTGAACCCACAAATGATAAGAAAGCAAAACAGCTTTATTGCTGATATGGAGAAAGTTTTGGTTATCTGGATAAAAGATCAAACCAGGCACAACATTCCCTAAAGCCAAAGCCTGATCTGGAGAAAGGCCCTAATTCTCTTCAGTTCTGTCAAAGCTGAGAACGGTGAGAAAGTTATAGAAGTAAAATTCGAAGCTAATGGAGATTGGTTCATGAGTTTTAAGGAAAGAAGCCATCTCCATAACATAAAAGTGCAAGATGAAGCAGCAAGTGCTGATGTAGAAGCTACAGCAAGTTATCCAGAAGATCTAGCTGAGATCACTGATGCAGGTGTCTACACTAAACAACCGATTTCCAATGTAGAAAAAACATCCTCATATTAGAAGAAGATGCCATCTAGGACTTTCCTAGGTAAAACAGAGAAGTCGATGTCTGGCTTCAAATATTCAAAGGATAGGCTGACTCTCTTGTTAGGGACTAATACAACTAATTACTGTAAGTTGAAGCCAGAGTTCATTTACCATTCTGAAAATCCTAGGGCCCTGAAGAATTATGCTAAATCTACTCTGCTAGTGCTCTAGAAATAAAACAACAAAACCTGGATGAAAACACATATGTTTGCAACTGGTTTAATGAATATTTTAAACCCACTGTTGAGACCAAATGCTCAGGAAAAGAAAAGATTCCTTTCAAAATATTACCACTCATTAACAACATACCTAGTCACCCAAGAGCTCTGATGGAGATGTATAAGAAGCTTGATGTTGTTTTCATGGATAATACAGTATCCATTCTGTAGCCCATGAATGAAGCAGTAATTTTGACTTTCAAGTCTTATTCATACAAAATGTATTTTTTAAGGCTATAACTTCCATAGATGGTGATTCCTCTGATAAATCTGGCAAAGTAAATTGAAAATCTTCTAGAAAGGAGTGACCATTCTAGATGCCATTAAGAACATTCATGATTCACAGAAGGTCAAAATATCCACATGAACAGAAGTTTGGAAGTTTATTCCAACCCTCATGGATGACTTGGAGGAGTTCAAGACTTCAGTGAAGGAAGTAACTGCAGTCTGGTGGAATTAGCAAAAGAACTACAATTAGAAGTGGACCCTGAATATGTGACTGAATTGCTGCAATGTCATGATAAAACTTTAATGAATGAAGCGGTGCTTCTTATGGATAAGCAAAGAAATTGGTTTCTTAATGAATCTACTTCTGGTGAAGATGCTGTGAACACTGTTGAAATAAATGACAACAAAGGATTTAGAATATTCCATAAACATAGTTGATAAAGCAGTGGCAGAGTTTGAGATGATTGACTCCAACATTGAAAGTTGTTCTACTGTGGGTAAAATGCTATCAAACAGCATCGCATGCTACAGAGAGATCTTTCGTAAAAGGAAGAATCAATCAATGTAGCAAACTTCATTGTTGTCTTATTTCACAAAATTGCCACAGCCACCCCTAACCTTCAGCGACCCTCACCCTGATCAGTCAACAGCCAACAACATTACACAACATCTTGACTGGCAAAAATATTATGACTCACTGAATGCTCAGATGATTAATATCATTTTTTAGCAATCAAGTATTTTTAATCAAGGTATGAACATTTTTAAACATAAGGCTATTGCACACTTAATATACTATAGCATAGAGTAAATATAACTTTTATAAGCTCTAGGAAACCAAAAACTTTATGTGACTTATTTTATTTTGGTGTTTGCTTTATTGTGGTGGTCTGGACTGCACCTGCAATATCTCCGAGGTATGCCTGCATAGGACTAGAAGCAAAGAGGTGGGCCTGGGTCCCGAGGAGACTCCGCACTGTCTGGCACAGCAGCTGACTCAGGGGAAGCCGTTACAGTTTCCTCAGGCAGTGCAGGGTCAATCTCCTCAGATAGCACTGGAAAAGCTCTCCCACTGGCAAAGAAGGCTCATCAGAATGTTGTGCCTCATTGTCCCCTGCTTCATCGGGTCGTCCCACACACCTCTATTTCAACTTTCAGGATGCCATTTCTTTCCAGTCAATGCCTGTACTTTAACAGTAGGCACCCTGTGAGGCTGGGAGTTCAACTTGTATTGAATTGGGTTTGATTTTCAGCAATCTCAGCCTCCATGGCTTGAGGAGATAAAGGTCTTCCTCGGGGCACACATAAAGTTTTTCAGATCATTTATGTGGCACTCGAGCTGGGAATTTGAATCCTTGAACTCATCCTCTTCTTTCTCCACTTCGTCCAGCAAAATTAGTAGCAATCAGGCAACATTATTATATTCGTTAGCTTTCTGAAAGTGTTTGAAAGTATCGCATACGGTCACCTAGATCCCTGCTTTTTGTAAGTGGTTGATTAGGAATATCCAGTCATGGTAATTTACCTATTTCTATTATCAGATCATGCCACAGACAATCAGTGCTCTCTTTACTGCTAAAAAGAGAACCAATTCCAGAAACCCCAGCCTTAATTGAGAAAATTCATTCTCAACCTTCTGTCTTTCTAGAACCACTCTCAGTACCAAAATCTGTATTAGCATTCTCCAAAGAAACAGAACCAATTGTGTGTGTGTGTGTGTGTGTGTGTGTGTGTGTGTGTGTGTAGTAAGAGAGAGTGAGAGAGATTTATTATAGGGAATTGGCTCACATGATTATGGAGGCTGACAAGTCCCAGATCTGCCATCAGCAGGCTGGAGACCCAGGACAGCTGATGTACGTGCAGTCGCCTGAGAATGAGGAGACCTGATTACGTAGTTCCTGTCCAAATAGTGACAGGCCTTAATTCTAGAAAGAACTAATGTTTCAGTTCAAGTCTAAAGGCAGAAAAAAATGAATGTCTCAGCTCAAGGCAGTCAGTCAGAAGGAGCTCTCATACTCAGCCTTTGTGTTCTATTCAGGGCTTTAACTGCACAAGGCCCACCCACATGGGAGAGCCAATATGCTTTACTCATCTACCAATTCAAATGCGAGTCTCATCCAGAAACACCCTCACAGACACACCCAGAATAAAGTTTGACCAACTGTCTGGGCAATTGTGGTCCAGTCATCTTAATGCATAAAATTATCCATCCTAATCAATATCTGACATTTTTGTGTAAAGCTGCTTTATGTTTAGGGCATATACAATGCTATGCTTAATACCTGAATGCATAATTCTTATAATAACCTTTTCCAGTTGTGTTGGAGGAAGTATTTCTCTTTTGAGACATGGATGGCATGAAGGAACAGCCAGAAGAAAAAAACCTTCTAACGTTTAAAAAATACTTTTCAGACTATTCTCTCCTTTTTTATGATTTCTGACATCCCCGTGGAGTAGTTAGGACAGGTAAGATGATCCTCATTTGACAGATAAATACCTGAAGTCCCTGAATGGTTAAGAATAATCAATATGTTAAGAAGAGCCCAAGTGATATATGCTATTACATCATCAAATCTACCACACAGAGCTTTTGAAAGAGAGAGAAGTGCTGGCAAGACAGTGGAAATACTATTGGACCAGGGGTCAGAGAAACGAGATCTCACCTTGGATAAAATCACATCATTTCTCTTGGCCTCTGTTTTCTTTCACATATATGTACATATATATGAAATATAAACATAAATATACCAGATAAAATTGTAATATATTTCACATAAAGCCCACTCAAAGTGTACAACTCAGCAATTTTTAGTAGAGTCACAAAGTTGTGCAACTATCAACACCATCTATTTTCATCACTCCAAAAAGAACTTGTACACATTAGCAGCCCCTCCCCGCATCTTCTCCTGGTTTCCTTCCTCCAGCATCAGGCAACCACTAATCTATTTTCTGTCTCTACAAAATCACCTATTTTGGACATTTCATATGAATGGAATCATTCAATTGTGGTCCTTTGTGACTGGCTTCTTTCACTTAGCACAACACCATGCATATTGGATCATGTATCAGTGATTCATTCTTTTGATTGATGAAAAATATTCCACTGTATGAATATACCATATTTGGGTTATCCATTCATCAGTTGATGAACATTTTGGTCATTTCCAATTTTTGGCTATGATGAATAATGCTTCTGTGAAAATTTGTGTGCAGGTTTTTGTATGGACATATGTTTTCAGTTCTCTTGGGTATATATACCTAGGAGTGGAAATCTTGGGTCATATGGTAACTCTATGTTTAACTTTTGGAGGAACTGCCAGACTGTTTCCCAAAGAGTCTGCACCACTTATATTCCCAGCAGCAGTATGTGAGGATCCAAATTTCTTGACATTCTTGCCAATGCTTGTTATTATCTGTCTTTTTGATTATTATAATCCTAGTGAGTATGAAGTGGTATCTGATTGTGGTTTTGATTTACATTTCGCAGGTGGCTAGTTATGTTTTGTCTCTTTTTATGTGTATGTTGGACATTTGTATACCTTTTTTGAAGAACTATCTATTTAGATCCTTTGTCCGTTTTTTTTTTCTTTTTTATTTCAGCATATTATGGGGGTACAAATGTTTAGGTTATGTATATTGCCCCTGCCCCACCCAAGTCAGAGCCTCAAGCATGTCCATTCCCCAGATGGTGCACACTACACCCATTAGGTGTGTATATACCCATCCCCTCCTCCCACCTCTCAAGTTATTTGTCTATTTATTATTGAGTTGTGAGAGTTTTTAAAAATATATTCTGAATATAAGTCCCTTATCAGACATATAATTTGCAAATAGTTTTTCTATTTTGTATAGTTGCCTTTTCACTCTTTTGATGGTACCCTTTAAAACACAGAAGTTTTTAATTTTGATGCATTTCAATGTGTCTATTTTCTCTTTTGTAGCTTGTGTTTGTTTTTCTATATAAGAAGGCTTTGCTTAACCCAAAGTCACAAAGATTTACTCCTATATTTTCTTCTATGAGATTTTTAGCTTTAGCTCCCTATTTAGGTCTGTGATCCATTTTGAGTTATTTTTTTATAAATGGAGTGAGGAAGGGGTCCAAATTCATTTTTTACATATGGATATCCAGTTGTTTCAGCACCATTTGTTGAAAAGACTAATCTTTCCTCATTGAATTTTCATCAGTTGACTCTGTATACAAAGGCTTATTTCTGTAGTCTCATTCTATTCCAGTGATCTGTCTGTCTATCCTTATGCTAGGACTGGACTCCCTTTCCTCATAGGTAAAATGTAGGAAATGAGGGTGTTAGCCTAGGAGATTTCCATGGCTCCTGAGCTCCAACATCATCTGCTGTAGGAGCAAAACTATTGTGAATGATGAAGAACTACCCCAAAATCATCCCCCATGGTTCCAGTGACACTGTTACTCTTTCCCTTTTGTCCTAAAATTTCTGACAAGATTTTTTTAAATTAGAGAAGACAATCTATATTGTCTAGAAGGCAGCACTTCCCACTCTGTATTTTAATCCTCACACATTAGCAGAAATAAGCTTTTCATATTAGCTAGGCATCTCTTTAGAAGGCATAGAAAATAGGAAACTCTTCAAAAGATTTGAAGCAGCTGTGGCAAAAGGTAAACATACAATGAAGCTATTTAAATGAGAGAGAAAATTCAAGAGTTGAATAATCAAACAATGTTGAGGAGAAGGAAGAAGGTGAAACGTAGTATAGAAAGAATAATTTTAAAGAAATACCAAGGCTTAGAGAAGATGCTGTAATTAATCAAAAACCTTATCTCTGAGTTCCCTGAATTCCAGGTAAGAAAGAAAAGGAATAACTCTCACAGTGTAATTAGAAAAGACAACTAGTTCATCAAGAGATACTTTTACTGGTTTTGAACTCCGCAAGAATTTATATTGTGTGCATTTAATAAGATTTTGAATGAAATAAAAGACACTATCCTTGATAGCTGGCTTATAAATTATAAATGCAAATATAAAATTATTGATATTAGAGCTTAGTATAATTAATTAATGATAAATTTAAAAAATTATAACTCTTTAGAGGTGATTCTCTGTAAGACCTGAATACTGATATCCAGATATGTCATTGTTATGGTTATCTGAATCAGTACAGGATTAAAACAAAAGAAATTCATGTCCAATGTATTCCTTAGCCCCTCCCTTACTAATCAGTTATCTCAACCAGAAATTAGGCAGAACACCTAAAATATCTAATATGAGTCTTTAGAATTATAATTCCTGTGTACAGATAAAACTAAGCAGTTGCTGAGTGATATATCTTTTGTTCATATAGAAAAGTAAGGAAAAGAGCCAGAGGTTCTGAGATGGTCTTAGGACAGTGTTCCTTGGACTGTTATCTAATTTATTCCAAACAATTTATGAACAATTTAGAAATCAGGTGACTAAATAATGATGACAATAAACTGTCATTTCCTTATATAGCTTTTTCTGTAAATATTTTACTATTCGCTAAGGATAAAGGTCACAGTTGTTATATAAGTTGTGCAAAATGGGAAAACATTGATCTGATCAAATTTTTATGATAAATATCCTGGCTTTGAAACTAATTAATTAAATAGTAAATAAAAAACAAAGATAAAAATGTTCAAAGCAGTAGCAATTTAGGGCCTAGCAATTGTCATTGTGAGTTTAGAACACCAAATCTGACTTTGAGATATATTTACTAATATGACTTCCTACTATCAATTTGGCTCTTCCTTTTCTTTTTACTCATATAATTAATAAATAATCAATAATTTTCTAGGTATAGTTGACTTTATTTTTTTCCTAAAAGTCCATAATGGAATTTGTAGTCCTTCATTAGTATAATCAAGCTGCTGGAAACTTTAACCCAGCTATTCACCTATTGCATCTTTTTTCCCCAATTTTTGTTTGTTCTAAACCAAGACACAGTTTCAAATTAGAATCTTCTACTACACTGCTACATTAGAGGTGGACAATTCCTTGCATTAGGAACCAAACAACCCATAGTAATAAAGTAGATTGCATGGGGGCCATAGGTGTGCATTTTAAAAAGTGTAATTTAGTCTAATTCTATTTTTGCTTCCTGTAGCACTGACTAGAAGGGTTGGTATAGAAAACTGGATATTAAAAAATGTACCTTGCGAAGCTACTAGTCAGGAAGACTTTCTTTTTAACAGAAAATACAACAATACAATGGGTGCGACAAGTGTCTTAAGTATAGAGAAGAGTATAGAGAAGTATAGAGAAGAGCAGTGTTCACATGAGCTGGGATGGTTTGGTTTGAAAGGTTTAAAAAATAATTTTAAAATAACAACTAAACATTATGAAGTGCTTACTTTGTGATATGAACTCTTCTAAGGACTTTGCACTTACTAAGTCATTGAACCTTCGAAGGAAAAGTAAAGTACTATTCCTATTCCAGTTTTAAGATGATGAACTTGAGGCATAAAGATGGTAAGAGACTTGTCTAAGTTTACTTAGATCTTAAGGATCAAAGCCAAAATTTGAACGCAAAGGCCATATTCTTACCTACTTTGTCAACATTCTTTCCAGCTATGCTCCAGAAAACTTGGGGCATAGTGGAGAAACTGCAAGACTCAGAGGAGTTTTAAAGGTGAGGAGAAGGGAAAGAAATGTATTAATTAACATATATGAAGTCATGTGCACCGTGACTCATTTAAGAGTGGTGAGTTAGCTATTCTTTTCCTCCATTTATACAAAGAAGGAAGTCAAGGTTTTGGGAGGTAACTAAAATGCCAAATATATGTTGCTAGGTTGAGGCAGATCTTGAGTTCAATCTCAAATTTTTCTAATTTCAAGATCCATGTTCTTTTCACTGCATAATGCTAGAAAATAGATGTCATGGTAGAATTAAGTCAGACAAACTGTGCTTTCAGAAGAAAGAGTAGTTCATGGTTGAGTTTATGGCATGTAATACCTGAAAAATTAGAAAAATGCATGTTGCCAAATGACAGAAGACTTAGTTGTCAAGTGTATTAGTTAGGGTAAGTAACACTAAATGCTATAACAGGTAAGTACCATATTCTCAGAGATATAACACACAAACGCACACACACACACACACACACACACACAAACACACATATACATTTTTTTCTTGCTCTCACCACAGTTCAGGGCAGATGGTCCTAATCATGCAGCCTGATCAGCACACGGTCTTCCAGGGGTCCAGAGTCTTTCCATATGATGGGCCTGCCTTTCCTTAAATCATTGAGGTTCTCTGTTCACTAACTTAATAAAAGGAAAAAGATAAGAAAAGATGCTAATTGCGAGTTTTTATTAGCTAGTCTTAGAAATGACATTCTGCACTTCCACTAATGTCTCACTGGTCAGAACATTCGCTGTACAGTAAAAGTGACATGAAAGAAAGAACAAAGTAATGAGGTTTGGTAATGGTCCCTGAAAGAGAGATTAGAGTCAGGAAAGCTCTGCAATATCAGGAGATATTTACTTAGTACACATGATAAGTCATGTTCTGTCTGAGCCCTGGCAATACAATGTGTAACACAGACAAGGTTCTTGCCTTTAAAGGGCTTGAGAAGGGAAGAGACAGGGAATAGACAATAAAGAAATGAACAAACAAACAAGATCTTTTCAGATTATAAGTGATTTTCAAAAGAAAAAGAGTTCTGAAAAACAGGGTCCTGGGAGAAGGAGTTGCTACCGAAGATTGGGTACTTAGGGAATGCCTCTCTGAGGACTGCCATTTGAGTAGAATAGCAAGAGTCAGCCATGCAGAGATCTGTAGAAACAGTATTCTGAGCAGAGGAAACCTCTGGTCCAAAGGCATAAGGGTGAGGATGAGCTTAGTGTGCTGAAGGAACTGATCAAAGATCAGTGTATCAGGAGCCCAGAAAATAAGAAATGAAGTCTTAGATGAAGTTAAAAAGGAGTTTAATCATAAGGGTCCTCATAGGCCTAGGGAGGACATTCAGTTTTATTCCAAATACACTGAGAACCTCCAGGTGTTTTATTCTGGAAGTGATATGATTTAATCATCTTTACTCTCACTTCCTCTGAAGATCATCGTCGTCTCCTTCTCTCATACTTCATAGCATTTCCCTTGCTTCATTCATATCAGTACTTTGCTATCTGAAAGTGTGGATATGTGTTTCTTTAACTGGAAAGTACCCTCCTGGAGAGCAGGCTTATATTTAATTTGCGTCTCCCTCAGTAACAAGCACAGTTCCAAGAAAGCACTTTGGTTTTGAGTAAGTGCATAGATAAAGGAATGATGAATAAATAAATGGAAGAATGAAAAATGGTTAAAGGAAAGAGAGCAATATCCTTCTGTATTTAGAGTCTACAACACGCTTTCACTTTCACTATGTCATTTGAGCCACACAAGCACGCTGGGCTCATGGGGGAGAGTTTGGTAACTGCACAATTATGAGAAGCAAGAGATTAGGAAAAGGGTCACAGAGAAATGAAGATTTGGAGGCTGAGTGCTGGAAAAAATAATGGAACAACTTCAGAAATAGGGAATTGGAAGGTAGAGTCAATTTGGAATAGGGGAGGGAGGTGGTGGGAGAAAGTTATGTTTAGATTCAGCTGATAAAAGGCAGAACCAAGTGGAATGCCCAGTAGGCAAGTAATTAAAGGTTAAGTTGTGTGATGCAGACAGAAAGAGCTGCAGGAGTTCAGAGAAATCTAATAAAGAAAATGGATTTGGGGCTGAGCAATGATAATAGACACTGAGGTAACAAAAAGTTAGACTGCTGGGTAAAATGACATAAAATATTTACCGAAAATAATGGGATAATGAAAAGAAAAGAAAACTAAGTAATGGGAAATAGAAAGATTAGGATATATTAATTAAGAGATAAGAAAACCAAAGAAGAAAAAAACTAAGGAGCTTCTATCTTCCATTTGTTTAATTAAAAAATAAAATTATTGCCCTGCTGCTTACTAAATATTTCTACTACCTACGTCCAGAGTAGGGAACATAAGCCTGTGTTATAAGATGCTACCTCCTGGCTCCCTTTCAGCTGGGGACACTCATGTGTCTAGTTCCACACTGTGACGTGTGGCTGAATGTTTGATTGCCAATACAAGGCTATGCAGAGTTATTTCCTCTCTCTGGTGTAGTAACTGGCGGTTTTTAAGTAGGTGACTGCTATGTCATCCTGGATCCTTGGGCAACATAGAGCACAAATAGTAAAAAAAATCTTTGTTGTTTTAAGTCACTGAGATGTTGGGAGAGGGTGGTTATTACCGCAGCATAACATTTTATCCTGGCTGATGAACTCACCATCAGAGGAGAGTGAAAAAGGATAGACGTGGAGTGAAGTTGGCTCCTGCAATAGGAAACAGTGGGGAAACTGAGGACTGTTATAGAAGAAGGAGACATCAAGTGGGCAATTGACACTGACCAACCTTTTAAGTTATCCCCAAAGGCCTTGCAGTGGGGTGGCCTTAGCAACTTCACTGCAGGTGTGTTTACCTACCCATCAAGGGTCCCTCCAGTGCAAAGCAGGACAGAGCAATCCTTCAGGATGATGGGGAACCCCCCGCCGACTGGCTGTGTCACTCTCCCTGACACCTCCTCACAGCTAACATGAATTAGGTTGACTTGCCTGAGGATCAGAAAGTGGAGAGGATAGTTAGTGATGTTTCCAGATCTCCGGCACCACAATGCCTGTGACAAAGGGGAAAAAAGAACCACAGATAATCACAACCAAAAGCATAAAGTAGGACAACAATTTATAAACAAGAAGGAGCAAAATGCTTGATTGGATTCTGACAAGAAGGATATATTTAGGGAGATAAAACCATGCTTACAAGAATAAAGCAGAAATTGATTTTCCATATGAGGTCTACCAATGTAGATATTAGTAAAAAGAGAACAGAAAAGAGGTAAATCCATTTTTGTTCCCACAATGTGAAGCACTAGTGATTTTTTTTTCCTCTTGTAGGGGTGATGAGGAAGGTAAAAGGGAAAGGAAATGAATACCTTTTTTAGCTTGTTTGACTACTTGTTGTAACCTAATTTTAAATTTTAGAAATGATACTCAACAACTCTATTTGAGATAGTGTTTTTAATATGTGAAATAGAATTCTAAGATTTATTGTGAACTGGAAGTAGAAAACACACTCATCAATTTTTATTTATTTTTGTTACTCTAAATCATGTTTTTAAAAAGAAATTTTTTTAATTTTTTAAAAAAGAAAGAGGCACTAACTAACAACTAACAAAACAAATTCTCTTAGGAAATTTCTTGTACAAGAAGAGAATTCTCATTGTCTAACCAAA
Source organism: Lepilemur ruficaudatus (assembly GCA_963574885.1). NCBI lineage: Eukaryota > Metazoa > Chordata > Mammalia > Primates > Lepilemuridae > Lepilemur > Lepilemur ruficaudatus. The sequence continues at coordinate 67,137 of CAUYRT010074821.1, forward strand.
AGGCCTTACTAGGGTAGATGCTCAATTTGCATTAAGTTGTACCTAAATCATAAGTGTGTGATGATCATGCTACATCAAAGTCTAAATCTAAAAAATTGGCCTTACTTTATTCATTGCTGTGAACCAAGAGCTCAAGTACTTTTGGTCATGTTTAATAGGGAAAGATGTTTTTGGATGGATGAGTGGATGGATGGATGGACAGACTGATGAATGGAGGAGCAGACAGACAAATGTATGGATGGATTTTTCTAACAGGGCAGCTTGGTGTCTCTAGAGAGCACAGGTTTTGTGTAAAACAAACCCAAACAAACAATCCTTGTGCTAAAAGCAGTCTAATTAAGAGCTGAAATAAAGTCAATTTGCCTGGCCTTAAATTTTGGTGCTTCCACTAATTCTTGTGTGACAAGATCCTTAACCTTCCTGAGTGACAAGGTTCTCATCCATATAAGGAGAATCAGAACACCTATTATATGAAGTTGCTAGGAAGCTACGTAATAACTATTATCACAAACCTCAATTTTCCTTGAATTTCTTATTTTAAATGTTTATCTCAAAAGTATTTCTCTTTGTCTATATATATTTTTTTAAATTTCAAAATGTTACGGGGGTACAAATGTTTTTGGTTACATGTATCTATTCTTTTTACGTTTGAGTCGGGTTGTAAATGTGCTATCACCCAGATAGTGTTCATTGTACATGTTAGGTAGGTTTTCACGTATCCTCTCCTTGCCCTCCCACCTGCTTGATGTCCAGTAAATTTTACTTCCCTCTGTGCCACATGTATGCTGTTCAGTTAGTTCCAATTTAATAGTGAGTACATGTAGTATTTGTTTATCCATTATTTAGATACATCACTTAGGATAATGGTCTCCAGTTCCTTCCAAATTGTTGCAAAAGGCCTTAATTCATCCTTCTATATGGCCGAGTAGTATTCCATAATATACAGATACCACCTTTTGTAAATCCACTCATGAAATGATGGGCACTTGTATTGATTCCACATCTTTGCAATTGTGAATGGTGCTGCAATAAACATTCAAGTGCAGGTGTCTTTTTGATAAAATGACTTCTTTTCCTTTGAGTAAATACCCTGTAGTGGCATTGATGAATAAAATGGTAGGTCTACTTTTAGTTCTTTGAGAAATCTCCATATTGTTTTCCATAGGGATTGTACTAATTTGCAGTCCAACCAAAAGTGCATAAGCATTCCTTTCTATCTGCACCCATGTCAGCGTCTGTTGTTTGGGGACTTTTTAATAAAAGACATTCTAATGGGATAAAGTGATATCTCATTGTGGTTTTAATTTGCATTTCCTTGATAATTAGTGACATTGAGCATTTTTCATATGCTTACTGACCACTTGTCTAGCTTCTTTTGAAAAACTTCTGTTCATATCTTTAGCTCACTTTTTAATGGGGTGGTTTGTTTTTATCCTTACTGATGTGCTCGAGTTCTTTGGAGATTCTGATTATTAGCCCTTTATCAGATGTATAGCCTGAGAACATTTTCTCCCATTCTGTAGCTTATCTGTTTGCTCTGTTGATTATTTCCTTAGCTTTGCAGGTTTTTAATTTAATCAAGTCCCATTTATTTATTTTTGTTGTTGCTGTAATTGTCATTGGGATCTTAGTCATAAATTCTTTGCCTAGGCCAATATCTAGAAGAGTTTTCTTCTAGAATTCTTATGGTATCATGCCTTAAATTTAAGTCTTTTATTCATCTTGAATTAAATTTTGTGAATGGTGAGAGATACAGATCCTGTTTCACTCTTCTGCATGTGGCTATCTAATTTTCCCAGTACCATTTATTGAATAGGACTGCTCTTCCCCAGTGTATATTATTGTCTGCTTTGTCAAAGATCAGTTGGCTGTATGGGGTTGGTTTTATATCTGGGTTCTATTTTCTGTTCTATTGATCTATGTCTGTCTATTTTTGTGCCAATACCATGCTATTTCAGTTACTATAGACTTGTAGTATAGTTTGAAGTCTGATAATGGGAAGCCTCCAGATTTGTTCTTTTTGCTTAAAATTGCTTTGGCTATTTGGGGTCTTTTCTGGTTTCATATGAAGCATAGAACTATTTTTTCTGGATCTGCAAAAAATGACATTAGTATTTTTATGAGAATTACATTAAATCTGTAAATCACTTTGGGCACTATGGATATTTTAACAATGTTGATTCTACCTATCCATGAGCATGATATATTTTTCCATTTGTTTGTGTCATCTGTGATTTCTTTTATCAGCATTTTGTAGTTCTTTCGGTAGAGATCTTTTACCTCCTTGGTTAAGTGTATTCCCAGGTATTCTATTTTCTTTGTAGCTATTGTGTATGGTATTGAGTCTTTGATTTGACTCTCAGCTTGGCTGCTGTTGGTGTATAAGAATACTACTTATTTGTGTGTATTGATTTTTTAACCTGAGATTTGCTGAATTTATTTATCAATTTCAGGAGACTCTTGGTGAAGTCTTTGTGGCTTTCTACATATAAGATTATATCATCAGCAAAAAGTGATAGTTTGACCTACTCTTTCTTGATACCGTTTATTTCTTTCTCTTGCCTGATTGCTCTGGCTAGGACTTCCAGCTCTATGTTGAAAAGAAGTGGTGACAGTGGGCACCCTTGTTTTGTTCCAGTTCTTAGTGAGAATTCTTTCAACTATTCCCCCATGCAGTATGATGTTGGCTGTGGTTTGTCATATATAACTTTTACAATTTTAAGATATGTTCCTTTTATGCCTACTTTGTTGAGAGTTTTTATCATAAAAGGGTGCTGAAATTCGTCAAATGCTTTTTCTGCATCTACTGAGATACTTATATCGTCTGTTTTTGCTTCTGTTTATGTGGTGAATCACATTTATTGATTTATGTATGTTGAACCACTCTTCTGTCATTGGGATGAAGCCCACTGGGTCATGGCGAATTATTTTTTTGATGTGCTGTTGAATTTGGTTCAGGCAGAGGAACAGAAGGGGTGGAAAAGAGTCTGGATTGAGAAAAGCTAGCACTCTGGTCATCTCTGTCCCTCCCTATGCAAGGCAGCCCACCCAGAATATCCAGGCTCTGGGGTCACGTAGATACCTCAGGACCTACTGGCCCCTTGTGGCTCCTGCAGTCTGGGCCAGAGTTGGAAATGTTTGTGTGAGAATGAGCAAGACAAAAACTGAGGGTGTGAAGCCCAGTGGATAGAACAAATGTGTACAGTAGGTGGAGATGCAAAATGACACCTGCTATCTCAGCTCAGGTGAGCTGAGAATGGTAAAACAAGCCATTGCACCTACCCTTTTCAAGAGGCTCCATGCCTCTCTGGAGTTGACCTCTGCTGATATCTTACTCCCTCTTGTTCTGCTCTGCAACTTCTTCCTGTGGAATCTCTTGTAGGTTTTGGCACTTTTTGCTGGGAATTACACCCAATCTATACTTGTTTGTTTGTTTGTTTGTTTCTCTTTCATCTAAAGTTTTCCTTCTTTCTGAGACAATCTGACAGCTGGTGTCTCTGGTCAAGCCATCTTGTCTCCTCCACCATTTTCAATATATTGGTATCTTAGTCATTTATTATTCAGACTGATTTGGAGGAATGTCATTCATTCTCTCATTATTGATGACCTGTGTGATACTGTCTTAGTTCTTAACAGAAATTCTTCACAAGATCCTAAAACAGCCATTTAAATAGGCCTTGAATTTTAGTTTATTCTACTGGGTTTGCAAGATAAGAAGGATTTTAAACAATCAAACCAATTATTTGTGTTTGCAAAAACAAAATTAATGTTTTGACTTATTTTGATCCTTCCAATAATAGTGTAGATATTAAATAGATTAAAGAGTTGAAACCAAGAAAATTCATATTATCCTTAATTCTTAGGGAAATTATTTTGTTGTTATTTTTGTTGTTGGGGGGGGAAATGTTTCATTTATGCTATAAAGTAAATAGTAATTGTTCACACTACAAAGATGATTTTGTTTGCTACTCAAAAGGACCCAGCTAGTGTTACTATTTAGATTTTGCTGATGAGGAGACTGAGGCAAAAACTGGTATAAGGCACATAACTTACATCATGTCATATGGCTTTTTAGTGGGGAGGCCAGGATCTGAACATAGGCAGTCTGGTTCGAGAGCCCAGGCTCCTTATTGCCTCACTAAATTGCCTCTCAAATAATCATACCATGTTAAAACAGGCTGGATAGGACCTTGGAGATCATATAATCCTGTCTCTTTGTATTACTGCTTGTAAATGTAAAGCAGAGAGAAGTTAAATGATCTGCCCAAGGTTATACACTTCCTGTCGTTTCCTCAACATAATAACACAGTCTTTTTGAAACTCATTTCTAGGATTTATACAAACTAATGGCAAAGTCATGACATTTTTTAATTGAATGCCCAATAAAAGAATCACTTTCATCTTGTTTTTCCATCTCGTGTCCATGAGTACAATGTAAAAACGTGTTGCAAAGCCAAAATGGTCCTTATCTTCATGAATAGCCTTCTTTTTCATACAAGGAGGAAAACTATCCATCAGGTGAGTCTGAGTTAAATGAAATAAGTGTGTAGTCATTTTCTTTGTGAAGAGCATTTCTGAGGCAGTGAGGGAAAAGATGTTACGACTGACCTTCTAAGTCATGTAACTGCAACTTACAGCTAATAAAGGGCTTTAAGAAAAGTATAATCTTTCCCAAACCAGTAGTCTTATATGCTTTATGAGGTCCTCCAGGTCATTTCACTATAGTTCCAGGTAGAAAGCCAGTGGGGCCAAAAGTGCTTTGTCTTTCCAACAGGCCAGGTAATTTTATTTTTAACTGCTAACGATTTTTTGCTATTCAATCAGTCTTTTACTGTTGCTTTATTCAGACATTAGAAGAGATGTTTATAAGTATGTATATCATGAGTGATATTCTGATTTTAAAGTCAAAAATTATCTTCCTTGGAAGTTTAAGTGGCCAGCTCTACTTTTTATAAAGCCAGAAAGCAAGAAAGACTCTGGATCATTTTCCTAGAAAACTACATGCCAGTGTGGAACATAATTTGAAATTGCATTCATTTCTACACAAGAGCTTATTCTAGTGTTTTATATAAAGGCCCAGTTCCCTCACTAACTTTATGGCCTTAGTTGAGTTACCTAACTTCCCTGAGCTTCAACTTGTCTACATGCAAAGTGGGAAAGAAACAGTACTTACCTGCAGGATTTTTATAAGGAATAAATGTTAAAATGTATAGAAAATGTTTAAGGCAGTACTTGATATTCAATAAATATCCACTGTTATCTTTGTGAATTCAGCATTCAAATGCAATGCATTTATCTAGTCTTAAGGCTTCAATTTTTATCTTGAGGCATATGATGGACAGATATTTTGCAGCTCTGACTCATCACACACTTTGAGCATTCATTCATTCATTTAACACATATTTACTGAGTATCTACTAAGTGTCAGACATTGTCCCAGATGCTGCACTTACAACAGTGAGCAAAACAAATTTAGAAAGTTCCATTACTGAGCTTACTTTCTATTAGGAAAACACAGTAAGTAAGTAGGCATGTATGTAGTTTTACAGAGCTAAATGCTCAGATAAAACTAAGGAGTAAGAGAGTGGGTCATGAATGTTGCAATATCAGGTAGGGTGACCAAGGAAGTCTTTCCTAAAGAAAGCAACATTTGAGTAAAAATGTGGAGGAGGTGAGCAAACCCTGTGGACATCAGATCAATTCTGTCCTATATCACAGCAAATATTTATTGAGCACTAACCATGTGCTGTGTATTTTAGGTATCTCCTTCTTGTCTCCGTATGTCCAAATTTAACCCATTATCTTCTACCCCCACCAAAAACTTGTTACCTCCGCAGTGTTTCCATTCTGTTCTTGTAAATATACAGACAGGCAATTAACCTTGTCAGAGCTGATGCTTGCTTTCCATTCCCCCATCTGCACACATCAATGTGCATCTACTCAACTGCCCAGTCCTACAAATTTTACCTCCACGGTTCTTTCACATCTACTCTACTCTTTCTGTTTCTGTTGATACCAGTGTAGTTCAGACCCATAGTACTTTTAACTTGGCTATTCTAATGATCACCTAGCTGATGCCTCAAAGTCCAGTCCATGGTGGTCAGTTCAGTCTTCATAGACATCAATGGCCTTGTCAGTTCACAGTTTCAAAATCTTCAGCAATTCTTTGAATCAAAATAACTTCAACAACAAAAGAGGCTGGGCAGTTCCATGGCTTGTTAATTTAGTGACTCAGCAATATCCAGGCTCTGGGTGTGCTCACTCAGATTCCCTTGGCCTTCTCATCATTGACACAGGAAGGCTAAAATAGGCTCAAGAAACATATACAGGCAAAAAGGAGTGAGCCTCTGCCTCAGTGAAAACTGACACATTGCTACTGCCACCTACGACAGCTGATTTCTTTTCATTGCCATGGTTGTGTCACATGTGTGTGCTTATAGCTATCATGGGAAAGGGGAAGACCAACCAACATGCACTCCCCCACCTCAAGGCATGAGATTTTGGTAGCTGAACAGAGTCAAGGATTCTTCAGCAAAGAAGAAGGGGAGCAGGAATGGCTTTTGGGTGGATAACAAATAATATCTGCCAAACCTTCTACAGAATAAAATGTTGAGTATGATATGCAAGCCTTCTGACATAAACCTTATTTTTCCTTCTAGAGCATGTGTTAGCCAATATGTGCTCTGAACCCTCTCATCTCCATGCCCTGGATCAGTTGATCTCAACGTGTGGTCCAGGGACTAAGATAACATTTACCTTTTTCATTCTCATTCTTACACAAATGCACAGTGGAGTTTTCCAGAGGCTACTTGATATGTGTTATTCAACAGATTCAATGCAGAGGCAGGAATTGGAATCCAGCTTTGTTCTATTAAGCCAAACACTAAAGAGATTTTCAAAAATGTGCATAATGCCATTCTTATCACTAAATTTATTTTTAGAAAATATATTCGTTTTTATAAAAATATGTTATCTATGTCAACATGTACTGGGATATTATTATTTCTAAATGAATTTAATAAATACAAATTTTCAAATGCCTCAATTTTAGTTTCTAGTATGATAAATATCTATAGATATAATGTACACAAATAAAAGCTCTTTAAGGTCCTCAATAATTTTTAAGATTATAAAGGAGTCCTGAGAACAAATGTCTTGAGAAGCATTGCCCTAGCCTAGATTGTACAGTACCCTCCACATGCAATGCTGTTTCCTCCATCACTAAATGCTTATTCTAAAAGATTGAGGTCAAATGAATCTTCCTCAGTCTTTGGAAGTAAGCTCTTATTCCACTGAATCTCAATTGCTGTATAACAACTTATCCCAAAACCTAGCAGCTTAGAACAGCAATGTTTATACATTCCAGTTTCTGTGGGTCAGGAATCTTGGCTTGGCTTGCTGTGTGCTTCTGACTCAGGGTGCTGCCCACATCTGCAATCAGGCTATCAGCCACAGCTGCAGTTATCTCAAGGCTCACTTAAGGGAAGACCCACTTGCAAGCTCGCTCATGTGGCTGCTGGCAAGACTCAGGTCCTTCTCGGTTGTTGGCCAAGGTCTCCTCACAAAGTGATATCTTGATTTCCTCCCTTCCCCCGAGAAAGAGCTGAAAAAGAGCTTGTGGGGGGGGCGGAGGATGGGGAGGGAGAGAGAGAGGAAAGCGATAGGGAGAGAGAGAGATATGAAAGCCTGAGCATTTTTATAACCTAATCTTGAAAGCAACATAGCATCATTACGGCCTGCTATTTGTGGGACCGATGCAAAAGGAATATGTGAGGACCCCCGTTCAAAAGGCAGGAAGAAAGTGCTGCTAAAGCCTTTTTCCTTTATTCTGTTGGTCTTTCTTCTTTGACTTGCTATGGTGATTTTTTATTTTATTTTTTATTTTTATTTTATTCTGAATAGAGAAAGATTACAATTTTAAATTATTAGCATGATTTTACCATTCATGTTTATATTGTGCCATGCCAGGGTTAAATGCTAGTTTAAGAGCATTTAATTTGTGTACGGAATCACCAAAATTACAAAATTTGTATTTCATACTTGTACATGCATATGTATTTCATTCTTGTAAGAACCCTGGAAACTCTTTACAAAACTAACTTAACTGTTTTTATTTCACTTCATGATACTCACGCATTCTATCAACCTGCTCTACCTTGGCTTACTGATGAGTAAGGAGTGAGTTAGAGGAAAGGAGATTACAGTCTGCCCTATCTTTCTTTTTCCTCCTCTGTCACAGTTTTCAGTATAAGTGGTTGGCTAATCCAGGGGAGTAACACACACACACACACGCACACACATGCACACATGCACACACAGACACAACCCCAATATGATAGCGTTCCTTGGTTGTTTGTGTTTCTTAGGACGTCATTGCCTTCTTTCTGTGTTCTAAGCAAGCTCTGGTTTGAACAGAAAGGGCATTTTCTTGGGGCTACCTGCATCCCCTTTACTCAGTCACAGAAGTAACCCACTTACCTTGTACTTGCTTTGAGTCTCACTGATCTCCCATGAGTCACGGTGCCACCAGAATTCTGTGCTCATGAAGCCTGGAGAACACTCTGCAAAAAAAAGAAGGCAGACACACATGCTGAACACATCTCACACAACTCACGCTCATGATCCAGTGCCTCGCTTGACTTCATTTACAAAAGTCAAAGATAAAACTATTAAGAATTTCAAGTTGGTGACAACAAACCATAAAAGCAAGCGCAGGGCTTGTGTGCATAGGTCACATGCCCAAGACGCCAGCCCTGCCTATCCCTTTGCTGTATTAGAAGAGAGTTACTAGTTCCAGTCCACATACAGGGGGAGGAGATTATGCAAGGGCATCAATACCAGGAGGCAGGATCATTGAGGACCATTTTAGATGCTTCCTGCTGCATTCAACATTATTCTTCTCTTTTGACTTGTCCTTTCCTTTCTTGTACTCTATACGTAGTTACTCACGTGCATGTTATTTTGTACACTGTACTAGATGGTAAGCTCCTTAAAGACAGCATTCCTCTCTGATAAGTACCTTGATGCTCTTCTGTCGTATGTAATATGCAACACACAGCAAGCACTGAATACATGCTTTTCAAATGAGTGAATGTATGAATGCATGATGCAGTGGAACTTTGATTTAAATTCTGGTGAGCAGTCTCTGTGAAAAATTATCAATATGACAAATTGACCTTAATATTTTTCTCAAATGTTGCAAGATTAAGACTGTCTTTATCTTTCCAGATCCTTATCTTTCCACAAGTGCCACATGTACTAATTTCTCATTTTTCCCCCTTGTCAGGGACTGTCCTCCCTCTAAGCATGGGCTCTTTCTGACTGCTACAAAAATCTTATTTAGGTTATTGTTGTGGGTGAATTATTGTACTTGAGAAGAAAATTAATGATACAAGGGACAGCTGGAGCGTATCTGGAGAAACTGCTCCATTGACATTTATATTTTTATTTTGGACTGCATCAAAATGGCAGGGGAGCTACGCCCTTTTAATGGTTTGCACATGTGGTCAGGCATTGTGTGAGCAAATAATGTTTCCCAGTGCTTGTATTCAATTTTCAGAAAAAGAAAATAAAAATGAGCAGAAGCCTTTGTAGATCTAAGCATTTTCTTCAGTTTTCTTCATCGGTCTATCCCACAATGCATAAGCTTTCACTTCCAGATCTGTTTCAAGGGTCTTTTATAATGACAGAAGCTAAGTCTTTGTTTCCAAGGAGCAGAATACAAAATGCATCAGTGTGCCATTTAGGAAAAACTATTTTGTCAGTCTTGTTTATGCACTTAAGATAATACAGTGTTTTTTAAAAAGGCTGGACCCAACCTCTGCCTGTTTATTCAATATAAACAGAAGCATCCCTTTTGGCGTTGTAAGGACAGGATGTGTGCTAATTTCACTAAGTAAAAGCCATTGCACTTGGCCATATAAATCCTTGTCCAAAACAACCTTGCTGCCTCACAATATTGTCAAAGTGCACATAAAGGAGGGTATGATGATGCACATCAAATATTAATATGCATTGGCACATAGTCATCTATTACAGCAGGAAAGAGCCCATGCTGAGCTGCTGTAGGGTCATCCTTTCCCTCACCTTTGTCTTTACACTTGAGCTTTTCCTCCTCCTCCCATGCCTCAACAAAACAAAGCCCTCTGTACCCTAACCAGCAACTCCAGGGAAGTCTGGAACAAAGTGACTGGCGTCCTCAAGGTGGCCCATTTAGTAACAATAAAATGCCTATTGGGCTAATGTGCCATCAAGAAAGCAGTGATATTTATTGTTTCGGGTTTATGGTGCCATGCCATGAACTGAGCAAAACTGAAAGCCACGCAGAAGCTTGGGGTGGGGAGAGGAGAGCGAGACAGAAGTTCCCAAGCAATGAATTGTTATTTATTTGTTTACCAATGTCTTACCGGCATTTTAGCAATAAATGTATTGTGTTTTTATTGTGTTTTATGTAAGAATGTCTGAATAACCAAGTGGTATTTCAACTCTGCAGTTTAGAAATAAATGTGTTGTTTAAATAGTTCAGTCCTTGTACTAAGCTGAAAAAGCAGTGGTGCTGTGTCTGTGCCCTGCAATCGGACGCTCCAGCTTCCCCTGCGATCACACCCCCACCTCCAGCCGGCATCCGGCCCATATCCTGCTTCATGTTCCCCTAGTACCACACCTAGATCGGAAGGAAGCACTAGGAATCTGTTTATGCAATTCTAAATCTTCCAATTTAAAAGGACATATGCCAAAAATCAACATATTGCTTCCAAACAGAATTTTTTATTACTATGGCACATCTACAGATCTCTTCCTGTAGAAAATGCAAGTCCTGAATTTTATACCCCATGATAATATGCTGAAGCAGAAATTTTGCCTTTTATTACACAGAAAAAAATTTCTGTACTTTATAACTGATGCCTAGTGAGAGTATCACCAACTTCTTGGATTTGAACTATGCCGGTTTTCATGTCTTTCCACGAAGCATTCTTTTTTCCCCAACAGAAACCCTTTATTATAAAAGAAGGCCTTCCTGTGTGCTGAATTTCTGCCTCAGCTAAGACCTTCCCCAGCACTCACTTAACCAGTAACTTCACACTTGGTTGTAGGCCCATCCCTCATCATCTCCTGATCAATAATTCAAAAGCTCAATAGAAATGCTTTAAATTGAAATTGAACACACCATTAACAGTCCCAGAAAAGTGGGCATGATTCAAACGGAACAACCATAGGCACTCTCTCAGTCACCAACACAATGCCCGACGGAGCTTGAAGTCTGGCTTTCTCGCTAACTGCCAATGCATTTCCTCCAGATCAATTATTTAGTCCTCAGTGAGTAAACTTCTGATCACCTCCTTTCATGGGGGCATTAGTCTGTTTCCCTTACATTAGTCAATACTATACCTCATTCATTCCCTCTTTGTTCAAGCCTCTCTGCTTTTCATTAATTTTCTCCCAGTCAACCAGCCAGCTCTGGCTCCCTGTGGTTATAGGAAATTATCCATGCAATGAACTTAATTTAGAAAACTCGGCTGCACAAAGAGGTGGCAACATTATTCTTCTCATAGTCCAGTCTGTGTTGACTTTCATGCTATCATCCCTCAATAGTCACTGACGTAGAAATAGCTACTGAATTTAAAATGTTTTTGCAGAAGCCGTGGGACAACTGAGAAATAAAGCTGAGGCTAGACTCCAAATTAAGTGCTTAAAAAAGTAAAACTCTGGCATCCATCTCCCTTATCGCTTTATGTGGAAAAACTCCCATGAAACGCCAACCATTTATGTACTCTTGAGAGTACATATTTTAAAACACGTGTCACTAATATTAGAAAATGTGCCTGCTATGCGCACTTAAAATAGGTAAATTCCAACTCAAATTTTGAAATTTTACTGTAGAATAACTGTTTTAAAATTCCATTCAAGAACTACCAGTGTTCTCCACATGCCTGACATAGCTCTATGGTGTATGACGCTAACATAAGGAATCATTCCACTTAATTTGATAAATTTCACAGCTTCTTCTTGATTTCACTTGTGAAAAGACAAGCACTCATCATATTTTGAAAGGCAAAACAAAAAGAACAAGATACTGAAGGGCACTCCTGAATTTTTTACAGATGACAATTTTACGCTATATATAAAGTGAAATAATGTGTTGGCTTAATACAGCTTGTTTGACTGAATACAGCTTGTAGTAAAATGAAGAGTGGGAAGTATTCATAAAATATAATTTCTATTTCAGTATTTATGATAAATCAGCTATGGAAACCTCTTATATATGGGAAAGACATTCAAAATTACCCCAAGGATAAAGAAAGATGGGAATATATTGTGCTTTAGTAATAACAAGTGCAGGCATAAGAGATTTGTGACTGCCGGGAAGTCTATCTGTGAGTTGGTCATGAGTTCATCCCAAAGCTGTCCCCTCTGCAGCTCTTTCACAGGATTTCAGAAGAAACACTCTATTTGGTGTTAATCTTTCTTTAACTTGCCTTTTAATCACTTTGGAACTTGTGATTATCTTTAATCAATGGGAGTTGCTAAACCTTTTCCAGTGAGTGTAGTGTTCCAAATTCAGGTAATCTAAGGATAATGGAATATCCCTACCAAGGGGGTTGCAGAGGTGGTGAGGGGAAAGATCTCCCTGTTTCATATTGTGTCTGGCTAGCAGAGCCAGGGAAATTTCCAGCTAATACAAAGCCAATAAAAATGGATTTAAAAATTCATTCAACACCCTCCAATTCTGTGTTGTCTGTAGAAACAAAAACTGCCCACTTCTACCTCCACACTATTTTGGAAAACACAAGGACAAACCAATCAAGAGACCGTGCAGCCTTTCCTCTACAGATCAGTGCTGCTTTTGGAGAAAACCAGAATGCTGCTGTCCCCTTCTCTTTCCTGTGAGTCATCACCTCTCTCAAAGCACAGGCAGAAACTATAGTATAGAGTATACTTAGGCACTAAGTGGGAAGTACCCGGTGCTGACATAGTTTCCACAAGAAAAAAAAAAAATGCTGCAGGCAGAGGAGGAGAGGGTATAGAGTCATGAATGTTGAGCATATCCATGATTGTGGATTTGTGTGTACTCGAGCTATTCAATGTGTCTTAGAGGAAAAGGGGGAGGGCCAGCCATTTTAGATAAAAGCCTAGGTACTGGACACTGAACTACTTAATAACTGTGTCCATCAACCTACCACCCAGCTGTAGACAAATATATGTGTGTGTATATATGTGTGTGTGTGTGTGTGTGTGTGTGTGTATATAATCAGTTTGCAGGTAAAAAGGAAATAGAATAAATCACAATTCATACAACTTGCATATTGGCAAACTAGGTTTAGGTGACTCAGGACTTACTCAAAGGTGAATAAACAAGCAAACTACCCAACCAAAATAAATCCCTAAGATCTTTTCTATTTTTTGTACTTCATAACATAAGAAAATCCAGCATACTACTTAACATGAGTCACTGGGAGATGCCTACTTTATAGGGTTATTGTAATGAGATAAAGAATGTAATCGTATCTAAAGCATTTAGCGTAGCTCCTGGCAAGTAGTAAACATCCAATAAAGACGAAGTATTATTACTGACAAACATTCAGAACTAAAGAGATCATTCAAAAACCACTTTCTTGAGTGTAAGTAAATAATCAATCCAAAAACCAAAAACTCAGTGCAGATTAAAAGAAAGAAAATCCCAGGCAAAATCAGTGAATTAGTAAATAGATGCTCACTCCAAAACGCATCTTGAAAAATTCTTTTAATTATAAAGATAGAGAAAAAAAATTGACAAACATCCAGGTACAAAGAAGCATATTATTTACTCTCTCAGAAGGGCTTAATCAAGGAAACAGAGCCACTATGAATGTTACAGAATTAAGGATTTTTCATGGGGATAAGACCTCACACATTTGTGGGAACTGCTGAAGTATATGGAAGGGTGTTGCCTCTGCCTCTTGTGGTCCCAAAGTCACCATAGGCCAGCAGGGTCATGAATCAGCTAGATGTGAGGTAAGAAAACAGCAAGGACAAACTGTAACTCTCAAGGGCAAACTAGAACACACGGGGAAAACTGGAGCACATCTATCTGTCCTAACCTTCAACTTCAATGATGAGAGTAACCTGCAGAAGATGACGCCTTTTGCTATGGAGCTGCACACCCACCTGGCTCCAGACTCAGAGAAGCTGCTGGAGGAGACGCAGTGAGAGCTTGAGCTGCGCTGCTGCCCATACCAGCAGAGAGATGCAGCAGCAAATCAAAAATAGTGTGACCTGTAGCTGCACCGGGCGCACTCCTTGGATGTGTAGATTGTAATGGCTGTGGCTTCACTTGCAGTCAGTTCTCCTGTGGCCAACCCTAGCCTAGAACCATGCAGAAAGGGATTTCTGAGCAATGTAGCTGCAATTTATGTATCTACAAAGGGACAGAAACGAGAGTGACTTCAGGCTTCTCTTCTACAAATCTTAACTCCAACAGACAGTGAAACAATGGAGTCTGAATTATGAGAGAACTAAGCTATAAACTAAGGAGTTAGCTGCTGGATTAGCTGTTTTTTCATGTTTGAAGACTTCTGTCCTCTTTACTTCAGCTCACTCAGATTTTCAAAATTCCTTCGATTTCCCACACCCCCATCTGCCGCCACTGCTCTTTCTCTGTTAGAAATCTTTCTCCACGGCTCCGTGTTACCATGTGTTATGATGCTCCTGAGGCAGTTCTCCAAATTCACAGTTTTGCTTGCATCTTGTCACTCTCAGTTATGGCACATGGAGTCCTGAATCTTATTCTAACCAACTGTGTGTCTCTCTCTCTCTTTTCTCCATTTCAGGTCTAGCCATAGTCATCCTTTCAATTGTCTCTTGTTTACTATGGTTCTTTTAATTCCGGGCCCAGGAATACCACAAAATCAGTACCTAAAAAGACAGGCTTCAGGTCATCCAAGCCTTGTTCCTCAGTGAATACCAGGTTCTGTTGAGTTACTACCTCTTTGTTCTTGATTCCTTACTATGCTTTTCTGTCATCTGATTCCTAAATTGTTTTCCACTTTCAATCAACATATTCACCCCACAAGGTATAGATACTCTGGAGTATATCGTTTGTTTTGCTTTTATTTTTATCCTCCTTAAATTTATTAACGTATGTTAAATACCAAATTTTAAGAAAGAGAAACTAGCCATTTAATTGCCTATTAATTAAAATACATGTCATATATAAGCAAGATACAGCTACCACAAATTAATCTTCTCTTTCTAAAAGACAGCAAAACAAAGGAAAATGGAGTATAAATCAATTTCATGTGATTCTTGTTTCTAATATGAGCCTTTATTTGTGTTATACGAGGACTTGCCTCTTTCTTTAGGTGTCACTTGGGAGCTGTGTAGAAGCTCTTCTCACTAAAATCCAAAGAGTTAAGACTATTTACTGATAATAAATAAGCTATAAATTCAGTTTCATTTTCTACATAATAAGTCAAATTAACAAACATATTCCTAAAATATTTATAGCTCTCCAGGCAAACTCCCCTAGCTAATCAGCCTGTGGTGCACACACCCCACACTCTTGCTCCCACTGAGCTAACCCTTCCCCCAGGGAGGAGACTGTCTCTCCATACCTCTGCCCATCTGGGGCCCCAGGGCCCCTCAGTTAATCCTCTTTGCAGGCCAGACTTTGAGGAATGGTGTTGTGAAAAGAGGATTTATGGCTTATTTGCTGACTGATCAACCAAAGAGTCACGGGTAGTAAGAAAAATCTAGGAACCATGGAGTCTGCTTTGAAAGATGATAGTTTACGCTTTTGTCTGTTTCATGCTTTGGCTTTTTCTAGATCTTCTCATTTTCTTTTCACTTTCAAATTTTATTCTGTTTCCTTTCTTAGCTTCTACCCTTTTTTTAAAGGGATGAAGAACTCTGGAACCTTCAATAATCAAAATTCCTTTTTTTCCCCTTGATATCCTACTTCAGCCTATTTCTTGTGATATCAGTCATCTTATGAAAACAATGGCAAAATGCAAGGAAGTAGAGTAAGCAAGTGTCCCCAATGCCAGAGTAGTATTGATGTGATAATTTAAAAAGATAAACAACATCTGTATTTGGGAAAGTACAGTCTCTCTTTAAGATGTAAAGGAGGACTAGGTATTATTAACTTTTTAAAAATGCTTTTTCAACTATTCTAAATGATCAATGCTTAAGACAAACTACTTAATAGACAAAATGTACTTGAGTATTATGCATTTGAAAGGTCACTTTAAAATGGAACAAAAGTTCAAAAGTAAAACAAGACATTTATTTTGCCCTTAAATATTTTGCTGTTGAGAGTGCAGAGATGGTTGCAAGTCAAATGAAGGTTATATTATAATTGATACTTTGAATTGTTAAGAAGTAGCAAAGGTGAAATGGGATGCTTTTTATTATTATTTTTGATGAAATCTTATTAAAAACTTTTAATGGAATGTAAACTAGAGACCATCCTCAAGGTCTCAAGTTAAATTAGATATGCAGCCATTAATAGTATCACTTACCACAACACTTTTTGAAAATAACTTTCCCACACAGACACAAGCTAATGCATTTTCTAACTTCTCTTTGCTATCTTACAGAAATTCATAAGCCCAAACAATATAAACTATAATCAGCATATTTAGTCCTGATTCTAGACTATAGTTCAACTGAAATATAGTTGAAAATATCTGGATTGCAATTACATTAAAAGATATATAGTAATAAATAAATTTAGCATTTTAATTCAGTGGTTTTTCAGTCATGTTTAAATACTTGAGCACTTGAAAATCTTGGTATTTATTGAAAATTTCCATGAAGTAATGACATTTTAATTGAATTGAATTAGGAGGAAATTCACCTGTGGAAATATGACTTTTAATATGTATGAAAGTCTCCACACATAAAAAGCAAAGATTCATAACACATATTTGAGAGTTAACATGTATAATGTTTGTCTCTTTTCTTGTGTGCTCTTGGTCTATTCATTTTGTCATCTTTAGCAACATATGCCAGTAGGCAAATTGAAGAAAAGAAGGCGGGGAAGAAAAACTTACAATTTAGGAAAAATTTCTTCTTTAACTTGTTTTTCTCAGAGATTGGAAAAAGCTGTTATTATTTTATTTTAGTGGCAGAACATTTTGGTTGAGTTCCCAACAGAATGGTTTCCTAGAAGCATACTATGAAACTTACTATTTTAGTGTGTATCTGCTCAGACATATTTCCAAAAGAGAACACTTTCTCTATGTGAGCAAAGAAAAATAATATAATTGCACTACATTTTTATACTATAAAACCTGAAGGCTTTAAAATAATTCTCATCATGCAAAACCAATTCTCCATGTAGTGTGCTGATCATTTTAAGTATAGTTTATGTAGTATTCTAATTATTTTATCAACCTTGTCTGTCCTATTGAATCATCATGCAGCAACATTTCAAGGTCTTTTAGTAAAGAAAAATGTGCAAACTTTAAAATAGATATACCATCAAGAAAAGCCAGTCCAAAATACAAGGACCCTGAAAAGGGGAAAAAAAGACATTTAAAAATGCAATATCTTGTGCATGTTATAATCATCATTTCAGAGGAAGGAAGCAATTCTAAAAACAAATTTTCAAAGCTATTTTTACCCTAACATTATTTTTTTCTAAATGTGCACCCATTATGGTAGAGTTATCTTTTCCTTCCTTAAGCTCAGAATTAAGTCAATGTTAATTTCCTGGTATGCAATGTGCCTTTCTGTTGTTGTTATTTAAATTGTTTAGCCAAAGTCTGATCAGAGTGTCCATTTATTTAGATATTTGAGAGCACTGTGAGCTCAAAGGACAAATGCTGTGTAATTTATCTAAGTAAAGATATTCCTCATACTTCTCAACAATAATTCCAATGAAGATTTGTTGAGTAATTTATTAACATCTTTTATGCCTTAAGAGTTCTGATAATTAAAATCAAAAAATGGTATCACCTACTTTCACTGAAATCAAATGGCTAGCATGTGATTATTAGTATATAAAAGAACTCATTCCACATAATACATTGGGATAGTACAATTAACTGCCTATATAATGACAAGTAGTAAACTATCAACTAGATACTTTGTTTTATTTAAAATAGAAATTTAAGAAATGTAAAGTTATTTTCAAGAATGTTTGGCTTTAAAGTAAATACCAAATAGTATAGTAGATGCTGTGTCAATGTGTGTAATAGAGAGTAACATTATTTAATAATATTGATATTATTACAGTTAGAAGGAATTAGTTTGATAACAAAAGTACAGTAAATTAAGAATAAGATCTTTGCATATTCTGGCTACTTCCTAAATGCAGCAAAGTCAATTTTGCTACCTTAAAAAATACCACAAATGGACTAAAATCATAATTTTCTCTAAATTCATAGAAAACTGTAATTTTGCCTATTAATGCATGAATTTTTCAAATTTATGATTTTAAAATGTTTAAATACTTAATTATACTTTTGCTACCTGAAAACATATTGGGTCAAAGTTTCACACAGATATTATTGGGAGATTTGGCTGGGAAAGGGCAAGAGGGGAAAAAGGAGAGAGATGATTAAGTCTAGCACTATTCCCAGTGGATCACCATCTGGCAGTGCCAAGCTACAGGATGCCAATTGAGTAGGACAAAGTCAGTCAAATTCCCTTTGAAATAATGATTGAATAAAATAAAATGAGCGGGGGAAAAGACAAGTGCGCTGGACTAAATGATTAAAGACAAGTGTGAATAAATGAAAAATGTTTGCAAAACTGAAAAGGGAAGAGAATCAAGAAGTGGTTATTTATGGTATCAATGCAGGGTAAAAAGAAACTCAGTATAATAAGGGTATGCTAAAAGCAAAAGGAAAATGTTGTGCCACTTCAACTTTTTGCTGAGTAAAATTTCTAACACAGCTATGTAGAAAATTTTTCCTGGCTGTCTTCAAATGATTTCACCAATTAGAAAGGATATTTGTTTATTGATAGGGAATAGAAATCTGAGACTCAGAGAAACTAAAACTGCCTCTAACAAGGCTTGCATTTTAACAGACTCCAATAGAACTTATCATCCTTATAGAATCAAATAGTACAAATTCTCCCCCACCCCCTCCCGACAATCTCCGGCTCTCACTACAGCATCAAACCAGAGGCTTGTTATCTTTATAAGCTTGTCATTTTAGGTAGCAGTGAAGAAAGTGAAGGCCAACAGGTGAGAGATTGGGGTTAGAGATGAAAGGAGTATCCACCCTGACTTGTGAGCTCCTGGCTTACCTACCTGGTTGACATAGGTGCTGATTACCGAGGTGGGAAAACTGAAGTAAAGGCAAATTTCTGGGAAATGAACAAGGTTTTAATTTTTAGTGTTAGTTTATGGTGCTCATGAGATATACTCAAGGGATACATCAAGTAGGCAATGGGATTCCAATGGTTGGACTCTAGTAGATTTTGGGCTGGAAAAATCAATTCGAACTTGTCAGACTGTGAATGGAAGAGATTGCCTAGAGAAAGACTGCGAAGAGAGAAAAGGGGGAAATTAGGACTGAGCTTTGAAGAACACCAACCTATGCAGCATGAAAGAGAAAGTGAGATATTAAACAGGCTGAAAAGGGGGACACAGAGAGGTACAAGGAAAACCAGCAAAGAGTGGTAACACAAAAAGTGAAAAATGAGAAGAATCATCATCTGTGATGAATGCTGCTAATAGGTGTGACCAGGTGCTCAGTTCAGGCCTCCTCATTTCTCCTCTATGTTGACATGTGGCTTTTGAACTGGTCTCCCTGCTTCCAGCCTCAGTCTCTTCAATCCACTCCCATTATTCCTGATAGAGGGCATTTCTAAAATAGACATCTATCTCTTCCTGCTGTTCTTCTGCTTCCATTCTTCAAAGCTCTCTTGCCTTCATGGTTAATTTCAAAGTCTAGCAGGTTGCATATCTGCTTAAGGCTCTGGCTCCACCTGCCTCTCCAGCCTCACCCTACTCTTCTCCTGGGTGCATGGGAACCTCCAGCTCTTCCATGCTACCTATAGCTCCTTGAATAAAGGCTTCATGCCTTTGTGCTTGGGCGTAAAGTCCTCCCTGTAAGTTGAAGATTCGTCTCCCACTTCTGTACCCAACTAAGTCCTAATCAACTTATGTTCTTCCTTGAGGAGTCCCTGACACTTCACCACACTCCTCAGTTAATTTCTCAGCCTTGGGAATTGCCTCTAAAACAGCATTCTATAATTATATAGTTTTTTCAAATCTCCTCTCCACATATTTATTTATATAAACATATTTTCAAGAATTTACATAATAATTTATATGGAAAAATGCTCTACAGGGATTTTTGTCATCAATCTTTGTCAGAGCACTTTGACTTTGGCCAAATTTATGAGTTTTGTTTTATAATAGGTATAGTAAAAAGGAAATGGGATGACGATGATTTCCTGAAAGTGACAAATGAAGATGCTGAAAGGTTGAGTAGTAAAAATTCTTGATTTCCACTTGAAAATAGGAGATTTGAATATCAGCATTATTCAAAGCCAGTAGTATTATCAATGACGAGTGTGTGGAACAGGGAGCTGATATGGGCCATGGGGTACTGGGATAATGCAGAGTAGTGAGCAGAGTTTAATGAAAGGGTGGCCTGGCTGGTTTCATACTCTTGGCTCCATGGAATGGATATTTAATTGCCAACTTTTTCTTTATTTCAGCATATTACAGGGTTACAAATGTTTGGGTTACATATATTGCCTTTGCCCCACCCGAGTCAGAGCTTCAAGCATGTCCATCCCCCAGACAGTGCGCACCATACCTGTTAGGTGTGAATATATTCCTTCCCCCACCTTCCCACCTGCCCGACACCTGATGAATGTTACTACTATATGTGCACAAAGTACTGATCAGTTAATAGTAATTTGATGGTGAGTACATGTGGTGCTTGTTTTTCCATTCTTGTGATAACTTCACTTGGTAGAATGGGCTCCAGCTCTATCCAAGGTAATACAAGAGGTGCTAGATCACCATTGTTTTTTGTGGCTGAGTAGAACTCCATGGTATACATATATCACATTTTGTTAATCCACTCATACATTGATGGGCACCTCGGTTGTTTCCACATCTTTGCAATTATGAATTGTGCTGCTATAAACATTCTAGTGCAGATGTCTTTTTTATAAAATGTATTTTGTTGCTTTGGGTAGATGCCCAGTAATGGGATTGCTGGATCAAATGATAGTTCTACCTGTAGCTCTTTGAGGTATCTCCATATTGCTTTCCACAGAGGTTGTACTAGTTT
>CAUYRT010074822.1:0-15747 GCA_963574885.1 Lepilemur ruficaudatus
GTGTGTGTCAGGGTGTCAGTGTGTGTATGTGTCAGTGTGTTTGTGTGTCAGTGTGTGCGTCCGTGTGTGCACACCCACGCACAGTGCTTGCAGCCATCCGAGCAAGCACTGGCATGGGTCTGTCCTCCCCATGGTGGCCCCTGGAGCACGCTGTGCCCCCCAGGTTCTCAGGAGGGATTTCTAGGCCGGGGAGGAGCTCAGACTGTCCCCGCAGACTCTGCCCCACCAGCCCTGTGGCCATCACAGGATCCTGAGCTCTTGTTCCACTTCCTAGGCTCCTGTCACAGCAGCTGCCCTTGGGCTCACTGGATCTGTGCAGGCGCCTACCAGGCGATGCTGCTTCGCCCGGCTCTCCCCGGCGCGGAGGAGTGGGCGCTCTGGCACCTGGAGACGGGGGCTACGTCTCGGGGCCTCTGGAGCGGGGAGGTGACAGTGCTGCCGCTCCAACGCACCAGGACCGGCTGCTTCTCACCGGGCGCCGAATGGCTTTCTGGCTCAGTGGCACGTGACACAAGCCCCTTTTGCCCCACGCCCCCCTTTCCATCCCAGCTCACCCTTCTGAGTGGTGAATTCGAAGATCTCTGAGCTCTCGCCTGGGTTGAAGTGCCTGAAGTAGGAACAGTTCTTCTCTGCAAAGGAGGAGACAGCCTGTGAGTCGAGAGAAGGGGCCTGTGGCTTGGTTAGAGGCTGGGGGAGAGGCCGCGGGCGCCACCCCGCTGGGCACGCAGGGGCTCTGGCTGGCTCTCTTCTCTCCAAATCCTGAATCTGGGCTGAAATGTCTTTCTCTGACCCTTAGGACAACATCTCAGTGCGATCCTAGAGTTGGCTAAGAGGCTGGGAGATCGTCAGGAAGCTCAGAGGACAGAGGACAGGCCCCGCAACACAGAATTCACCAGCCCGAAATGTCAAGAGTGCCGAGGTTGAGAAACTCTGCATCAAACCGAAATCCCGGGCTGTGTTTCTTATCAGACCCCAGGCCCAGATTCACTGCTGGGAACTGAGAAGCAGCATTTTCCCAAAGCTTTCCAGGACATTCTGCTACTGGGGCAGGCTGGGAACCCCTGCTCCTGGCCCCTACCAGTGCCCTGCAGAGGGCTTTTCTGAGTGGCTGTCTGGATGGGCCGGGGTGCAGGTCAGACCTCCACGTGATCATGAAGGCTGGATGTGACCCTTTCGTCTTTTCATCAGGCCCTCGGGATCTGTGGTTGGAGAGGCAGCCCAGACAAGACCTCCCTGGAAAGCCGCCTGGCCCCCCTGATGGTCACAAAAGCCACGGAAGGTCTGTGGGCAGTCCGACCAAAAACCTGGATTTGATGGGGGTAGAGGAAGAGCTCGACACAAAGAAATTCACACTGATTTAAAATATAATTTCACTTCCGTTTTCTCCTTTAGTCTCTCTCATCACTAGACATACTATAAAATCAAAGCTTGTTCTTATTGCTTATTGAATACAGTTTAATATTCTTTATTCCTGACTTAGGAAGTAGATGACTGGGTTATTTTATATTATCTTATTTTAAAAACTCAATTAGGTTGCTTTTCATTTGTGTGAGGCCCTTCAGTGATTTCTTTCTCCTGTGGGTCCGTGACCCTCAATAGAAAATGTCTCTTCCTCTAGTTTCAGTGGTGTCTAGTTTGTGAATTCATTTCTTCACCTCCAGGCTACCTTTGGACGATCACAAGGCAGTTGATGCCTAATTTCTTCTGCAAAACCATCAGGGGAGCCAGAGTCCTCACTTGCGTCAGGATGAAGGCTTCTTCCTTCCATCTGACCTCAGTCATCTACTTGCCTCCTAATCCTGTGGTCTCCTATGCTTTCCTCCTCCCCCAAAGTCAGGGTGGCTGCCTCTCTTGAGGCAGAGGAAGGAAATGACCCCCGCAGATGGGGTCTGGTTTAGCAGCAGTAAATGTTCCTTGCAGTAAACAGCCTTCCCTGCGAGCTTCTATATTTAAATCACTTTCCTTTTGAGCCGAGTTACCTGGGGTGTCTGGCTGCGGTGGTGATGTCAGAACTGATGCAGCTCTTTTCTCTCTGGCAGTAGCCGGTGCTATTTTAGAGCATAATGCAAACCTCTTCTGTTTGTTAGATTATCAGCTACAGATTCCCTTGAGTCACTGCTTCAGAACGGCCCGTGCTATGTCGTAAGTCTCCATGTGTCTCCCTCTGGACAGAGGAACGTTTCTGTTTCATTCTTTAGGGGCCAATTTCAGTTGTCAGAATTGACTGGATTCAAGCGTATTTCACGGTCGGCTGTCTCCCCGGCTACGTGCAATCTTGGAGTTAAAATCTCTCCCGGTGGAGGCCTGTGACATAAGGGCCATCGAGGGCCTTGCTGGGGCACAGCTGTTTGGCCCTTCTGGGTGGCCGAGGCGACTCTTGCATGGTGTTTGGGTGGTCAGCGCCACACCACGTGAACACCAGGCTCTGTCCGGAGAGACCGCCACTGCTGCCGGCTGCTGGGATAAAACCTATCTTGGCTCAGACACACAGGGCTGGGCTACGTGTCTGCGGGAGCCAGGCTGTGCACTTTCAGAGGATGCTTTTCCTTTGGTGACCCAGGTACAATGTTCCCCCTCCCCTGTCCCCTCTAATAAATGCCCCCACATGGGGGAGAGGGGACAGGGCGGGCACTCGGCGGGTGGGATTCCTTCTCAGGGCACCGGGAAGCCTCAGCTTCACCCTACCATGGCTGAACCGGGGCCTGCGGAAGGACGGGTGCCTGCATCTGCTCTCTCGGACTCAGCACGTGAGGAAGGCTATAGTCTCCTGCCCTGAGCCTGGAGGAAACACCTACTCCAGGGCCACATGGACAACACAAGCCCCTTCATGGTCCCTGGTGGCCTCCGTAGGGGAGGGACGCATGAGACCCAGGTCTCATTCAGGACAAATCCAGCCAGGCAACTGTCAGCGTCACTCAAGAAGGGCGCAGGGTCCCGTTCAGATGGGCAGGCCCTGCTGTGAGTGCCTTTCCCTCCCTGCCCCTGACCCTTTGACTGAGCGGGTGGCATTTGGGAAACTGAACGTCAAGGACAACTTAAAAAGGAAGGACATCTGAGATGGGCCCTGCAGGGGTTTGGAGGACAGGGGCAGTGACAGTCCTGTGCAGACCCTGCGCAGCGTTGGAGCCTGCCTGCCTTTGCCTCTCTGATGTCCCCTCGCCCCCGCCCCCAGTTTCCGTCACATTTGCACAAAGCTCGGGTGGGCCCGCGGCTTTGTCTCCACGGGCTCCAGCCCCTTTGCTGGGTGAAAGGAACTAGTGCTTTGGACAATATGAGGCCGACAATCTGAACTGTAGGAGCTCCAGAGTTCCTCCAGTCTCCTTTGTCTCTGCAAATGGCTTATGGTGGTTTAAATATTCCTGTTTCTATAAGACTCGGTGATGTGAAAATGTTACGTGGGTTATTCCTTAAAAACGACGGTGAACTCGGCTCTCGCTTGACTGGGTGGGCAGTCTGGCTAACCAAGTGTTCTGGTGGAGACAGTTACAGCTCTTCAGAACCATGTGCCCATTTCAGAGAACTGGAACAAGCCGTGTCTAACTCCAAGCCGAGCTGGAGTTAACAGGGGTCTTTCTTTGGTAGCTGGATCAGCTGGTAGGATGAGGGGTGCCCGAGGGTTACCACGGAGACTGTGTCAGTGCACCGAGCACCGGTGGCTGGAGACTGTAGCATATTAAAAGATGATCTGTTAATTTGTGCAAAACCAAGGGAATTGGCGCTTTAGGGATGAGAAGAAACTGCTCATTTGCATTGATACCAGGGTTGTCTTCAGCTTTTTAATAGAAGTTTTATCAGTTACCGACAGTGGTTTCTGTGGGCTGTGTGTCCTCCCACCCCACTGATTGAAGAATTTTATAAAATGGGCTGCAAGACCTGACCCAGAGCTGCAGAGCACTGCTCTTCTATGGGGAGAAGTCTAGTCAGGGCCGAGGCCCCCAGCATGGGCTCACATGGGTGGCGAAGGGAGCCCCTGGAGTTCTTGGGGTGGGGAGCATCAGGCTCTTTCATACAGCCCTAGTCCCTGCACCAAGACTGGAGAGCAGGTGGCCTGCTAGGGAATAAGGGCACACTGGGGCGGGCTGCTGCCTTGCCCTACAGAGGCAGAGCCTGGGCTGGGCAGAGTGTCTCATGCCTGTAATCCCAGCACTTCGAGAGGCTTGAGCCCAGGAGGTCACAGTGAGCTATGATCATGCCACTATAGTTCAGCCTGAGTGAGACCCTATTTCTCTCTCTCTCTCTCTAAAAAAAAGGCAGGGCCTGAAAGAGGCAACACTTCAACCAGCCTAAGGGCAGGAGATGACCTCTCTGGGGATTCCCTTGGGCTTTCAGACACACAGTCTTCCCCTATGCTCATTATGGAGGCATTGGAATTGAGCTCAGATGTTCATCTTGTACGTGGAAGTTCTTCTAAGACTCTTTAGGGGGCAGCAGAAAAATCAGATCAGATAACGCCTGTCCTCAGACCCTCTAGTATTCTGCCTGTGGCTGAATGGGACCTTGAGAAGTCCCCTTCATTGCATGAGCTCCTGGCCCAGCTGCTCCCAGACCATGCCACATCAAAGGCTGGATGCTGTGTTAACTTGGGTCAGGGGTTTTAGGAACTTTGTTTGCACAGTAGGGGGTGTGGGAAGGAACTAGAAACCAATGAGGCTCTGGATTTGAGACTTGGGTGATGAACCTCTACTTGTCGGATGGTTAGCCTGGGGAAGACCATGCTTAGCCTCAGTGTTCCTACCTGTAGAATGGGAACCTACTCACTGGGTTGTTGTAAAGTAGTATAATACAGTGACTAAAAAAGTGAAGGTTAAAGACAAATGCTTGTGTGCGAATCCTGGCTGCTCTGCTCATTAGCTGTATGATCTTGGCCAAATGACTCAACCTCTCTGTGATTCATCTTCTTTATCTATAGGATGGACTGATGATAGTAGTATCATCAGATTTCATGGAGGTTTTTGTGAAAATCAGCTGAGCTAATATATGTATTTCATCCCACCACCTTCTGGCCTCCATGGCTCTTGGGGAGGATCAGCTGCTATCTTATTTAGACACCCTTGTGTGTGATGAGCTGTTTCTGCCTGTTTTAAAGATTCTCTGTCTTTATCTTTCAGTGGTTTTATTATGTTGTGTCTAGGTGTGGATCTCTTTGAGTTTATCCTATCTGGTGTTCATTGAACTTCATGAATTCATACATTAATGATTTTTTCATACAATTTGGGAAGATTTTGGCCATTATTTTTCACATATTCTCCTTTTTGCTCCTTTCTCTCTCTCCCTCTCCTGTCACTCCCATTATGCGTATGTCACTACTTGATGGTATCCCGTGAGCCTCTGAGGTTCTGTTCATTTTTCTTCATTCTCTCTCTCTTTTTTCTTTGAGATAGGGTATTGTTCTGTCACCTGGGCTTGAGTGAGGCGGTATGATCATAGCTCACTGCAACCTCAAACTCCTGAGCTCAAGTGATCCTCCCACCTCAGCCTCCTGAGTAGCTGGAACTACAGGTGCACACCACCATGCCTGGCTAATTTTTTCTTTTTAGACACGGAGTCTCGATATATTGCCCAGGCTAGTCTCAAATTATTGGCCTCAAGCAATCCTCCCATCTTGGCCTCTCAAAGTGCTGGGATTACATGTGTGAGCCACCATGCCCAGCCATCTTCATTCTCTTTTTCTGTCTGTTCCTCAGGCTGGCTAATCTCAATTGACCTATCTTCAAGTCCACTGATTCTTTCTTTCACCTGCTCACATATATTATTGAGTCCCTCTAGTGAACGTTTTATTTCAGTTATTGTACTTTTCAACTTCAGAATTTCTATACAGCTGATTTAAAGTCTTTGTCTAGTAAGTCCATTATCTGGGCTTCTTCAGGGGGTCTATCAACTTCTTTTCCCCCCTATATATGGGCCATACCATTTTAGTTCTTTGCATGCCTTGTATTTTTTAAACAATATAATGTGGCAACTCTAGAACTCAGATTCTCCCCCTTCTTGAGGACTTGTTCCTCCTATTGTTTGTTTAGTGACTTTTCTGAACTAATTTTGTAAAGTCTGTCTTCTTTGCCATGTGTGATCACTGAAATCTCTGTTTACTTAGCTTAGTGGCCAGTTAACAAAGATTTCCCAAAATGCTGGGAACCAATATTTCCCGGTCTTCACTTCGGGGCACTGTGCACATGTTAGAATGTGACTTTAACACTCAGCTAAGCAGTCTACATCTCTGCCTTAGCCTTCACTTTCTTCTTATATGGCCTCAAGATAAGGCAGAGGTGAGAGCCTGGGGCCTTCTCAGATCCTTCCTTAGTATGTGCACAGCATTGTGTATGCACATGGCCTCCTAGATTCCCAGGAGTATGTTGGAGCTTTTCCAAGTGACCTAGGGATGTCTCATTCTCCAGCTTTTTGTTTAGCCTACTGTTTGTCCCAGCTGTTTGGTACTGCCTCTGACAGCCATGATGTTAAGCAATTGTTTCTAATTGTTTTCAACAAATGCCTCTGGTAGAAAAACTATTTGCCGTGGAAGAGCTCAGAGTCAGGTCAAATAGAGACAGCCTTGCATGGGGGACTTCTAGGAATCACCAGACAGATCAAATAATGACACTTCTCTGGGCATGGGGCTTTGGAAGAGATTCAACCCTGTTCTGTCCCCTCCAGTGGCTACCAGGATGCTGCTGTTCACTGTGACTGTGGGTGTTGGTTTTCAAGGCTACCACAGAGCTGAGGAAGGGAAATGAGAATAGGGCAAGTTAAAATACCATAAAGTTCACTATTCCTCCTAAGATTTGCCCATTTTTCTTGAATAAGCCCTTGCTGGATTGCTGCAATTTCCAGAGCTCTGAAAATGTTGATTTTGACAATTTTTGCCAACATTTTCATTGAATTCATGGAGAAGATTTTTGAAGGTTCTTACTCTGCCATTTTTTTTCTGATGTCATTCAAAGTTAATATATGTAAAGCACTTACAGCAGTATTTGGCACATAGAGCTACATTTGTGTGCCATCATTGTGACTGTTGTTGTTAATGATAAATGAGAGAACATGCATGAATGCTCTTCCTTCCTCCAGAAAAGAGTGGTCCCAGGGAGCACAAGAAGGGCAGGTGGGGAAGGAAAAAGAGATCCATTTGCAGAGAAAAGGGGAAAGGTAGTGCTCAGTGTCAGAAACGTGGGAGGTGTGATTCATGGCTGACCTAGGATGAGGAGGCAAAGAGATAGATTGTGGTCAGGCTCAAGGCCAAGCAATGCTCCTGGTCCCCTGTGGCTGGTCCAGTTACCTCCCGCCCACCTGTCTCTTCCTTGTGTGGACTCCGCTCACTGCTTGCTCATCCGCTCTGACTTTAAAAGGCAGATGGTTCCAAGGACGTGTGGACAGAACTGTAACAGTGCGTCCCCACACATGGTCCCGGGAGAGGCTGCCTTGCCCCACCCTGCCCTGCCCTGCCCAGGGGAGTTGGCTGGATGATGCATCTGTTTACGGGTGTGCTCAGCAGCTGAGGGCTGAGGGCGTGGCATCTGGGCTATGTGATACCTTGCAAGCACATGGCCACGCCTGTCAAAGCCCGCAGTGCCAGGGCTCGGTGTTTCTAAGACAGCTGGTTATTTACGAGTCTTCGAGGTGCCCAGTAGGGGTGAGCAAGGCTGCGGCTCCCTGGAGCAAGCCAGGGGAGAAAGAGGAAGCAGAGAAATGGGAGGCTGGGGTTTGGGCTTGCTGCCCTGCATGCAGATTGCAGGGACTCTGGGGACTCAACACAGGCGTCCTTGAAGGGCAGGTTTCAAGGAACACCTGGTCTGGAATCAGGCGGGACCTCACGCATACCTGGTCCACTGCCACCTTGAAGGGATGTCTGGGAATGATCATCTAGGGGGATGGCGGACAACAGGCGACTAGAGCCCAGGTCTCCCCTGCCCCGGTAGTGCTCTTTCCTCTGACATGTGCCCTGTTCGCTGTGAATCTGGAAGGCTCCACATCTGCAGAATAGAGCCTTGGTTACGCTAATACCAGGTGCCTTGACAAGGAGCTACGTGTGACGTGTGCTTCAGTCACATGGTGGGAAATGGAGGAATACACTCAAATGACAGTGAGGAGAGGCTTTGTAACTCCGAAGGGGTCTGAGCTAAGGGAGGATGCACCAGCGAGGACTGACAGTCCTGAGAAAAGGGCAGATGGCTCATCTGCAGCCACCTCCTGCTTCACAGACATGTGACCTGTGCAGTTGCCGCAGGCCCCGGCCCATGGGGGCCCACGCAAGCATTCAGGCTATGCCATCGCTGTCTTGAAGTTCTCAGTGATTTGGAACAAGGAAACTTGCCTTTCATCTTTTGGGGCCCTGTAAATTCTGTAGCCAATCCTGTCCACCCTCCTGCCTGACTGCTGGGGAATGTACCTGCCAGCCCTGTGGGTCCCTTCAGCCTGAGGACGCAGAACCACCCAGCCTGTCTGTGCTGGGGCAGAGTGTCCGGCCTGGGCTCAGAAGCGCCTGGTCTGGTGGACTCGCAGTTCTTTTGTTGAGCTTCTCGCCCCACCTGCCCAGCTCCCTGCTCTGGGCGAAATGGCCCAAGTCTCAGCAAGACAGAAATAAACTGGGGACAAATGCCCCCCTCTCACAACCCGGCTCTGGCCGCGTGCAATTCAGACCTTCTGCCTTGGGTGGGAAGCGCGGGGTGGCTACTCTGCTCTGAGGCAGAGAAACCTGTTTTCCTTCTCACCAGTAGCTTTTCCAGGGGGACTGGGAAGGGCAGGAGGCGGGGAGGGGGCAAGGGGTGGGTACCTTACCCCCGGGCAGGGTGATGGGTCCGCAGCTCCTGCTGTCGTCCATGGGAATGCGCTTGGTGCAAATCCTCCAGAGGCCGAAGTGGGCCGCCTCGCAGGTGGTGTTGTGGTGCTCCAGGTGGGGGCTCAGCACAGCCCAGTGGTCGGTCACCACGGCCGCCGTGGCCAGCACGATGCCCACCAGGATGCAGAAGAGGGTCACGCGGACCTTCAGTGTTTTGGTCTGGGACATGGTGGTCGCTGAGGAGTGGGTGCTCTGGGCAGGGTCCGGTGGCAGCGTCTCCTAGTGCAGGTGGCAGCCCAGTGGGGGCAGTGACAGTGGTTATCGGGCTGGGAGTGGAAGCTAAGTTTAGTGTGCCCTGCTGAGCCAGAGTGGGCTGGCCTTGGGGCTGAGGGACGCTAGGCGGGCTGAGCAGCTGCCCAGACGTGTCAGGGGCCTGAGGGAGGCTTCTATTAATGCTCGCTCCAGGCGTGTCACCGAGGACAGCTTCTGCTCTGGTTTCAGGGCTTTCTTCCCATCCTGGAGCCAGAAATACCCAGGGTGGGGCAAGGCGAGAAGGTCTTAGATGGCGACTTGAGACCTCCATGGAGTAGCAGCTCAGGATTCCTGAGTTGGGAGGGGTGAGAGTGACACCAGGTGACAACAGGGACACCCAGGTGTGTGGGAATCTGTTGCTCCGGGATGAAGAGCAGGGCACCGCCTGGCCTGGCAGAGGACTCCGGCAAACACAGGCCACGCAGCCTTCCTGTCTCATGCTGGGTAGGCTGGTCACCAGGGTGGGTGAGTGGGTTCTTACCCTGGGGGTCCAGGGGACCCAGGATCCTGCCTAGGGACATCCCAGGGACCCTTCCCAGGGCCTCTGGAGCCCACCTCTCAGGCAAGCCACCCCACACCACCCCCCAAACTGCAGGAGGATTTCAGGTGGTTCCCAGCCCTGGCTTTACCGAGTTCTGACCCCACCTGGAGAATGTAACTTTCTATCTAATTCCCTTTCCGTCTTCCAGCTGGGGTTGGAAGAAAAGCTCCACTGGAGGCCAGTAAGTCTTTAAGGCTCACAGACCACCCTTCGAAACAAAGAGTAGCTCGAAGAGGACGGAGAACCCAGCTGGGCTTGACAGTTCTGTTTTCACTGTGCTGTTTTGAGTTCTGTCTTGTGTTAAAGGCAGGTAGTAACGATTCTCCAGGTATGTTTCATTCACAAAGTAAGAGTGTAAGTAAAATGAGCAAGCAGGAGGATTTATAGGTGACGATTAGGAGGCTCATGGGTACGCAGACACAGCAGAGAACGAGTGAAAGGTCCTGCCCGCCCACCTGCCCCCTGGCTGGCACCTGAGGCCCCAGCTCCCACGCCCCGCCTGGCTTCTGCCACCTCTTCTTGCTCGGCTCACCGGATGGCCCTTCTGTGTGGACCCAAGAGGCTGTCACCTGACCAGGGATAGATCCCTGTGCCTGGCAGGGCCTTGAGCTTTAAAATCCTGGCCTCAGGTTGACACAGGTTACAGAGAGACTCCACCCATGAGGGGAGAAGCATTCAGATGACCAGCCTTGGAATCACAGATTCCAATGTCAATAATAATAGCAATAATAACTCATTTTCAGTGAGTGCTCACTGTCTACCAGGACTCGGCTAAGCCTTTACCGAGTGCTATCTACCAGGATAGAGTAGTGAGTGAGTGCTCACTAGCTGGTGTGGTAATGTGTGCCTCTGCGGCCCCATCACGGCTCCCCCTCCGATGCTTCTGCCCCTCTTTCCCTTAGAAGGACCCTCGTGGTGACATTGGGTCACCCAGGTAATCCAGGACACCTACCACATCTCGAGATTCGTAATTTAATCACACCGTCAACGCCGCTTTTGGCACGTAAGGTAACAAATCCACAGGTTCTGGGGATGAGGACGCGGGCGTCTTGGCACAGATTTACAAACCGCTTGGCTTTCTCTGGCATCACCATGCAGAGCGGGTGCCGGGGCGGAGGACGTGATAAGCGAGAGTGAAAGAGGACTGGGGCTCTTCTAGGAGGGAAACGGAGGGGAAAAGAGGCCAGGGGGACCAAGGGTGCTGGCCCAGGTGAGTGAAGCAGGGAACAGCCGTGGCCTAGACAGTTAGGACGGCCCTGTGACCAGGAAAGCTGACAGGTGGGAGAGCAGGTATCGTGGGAGGAGGGCATGACAGAATTGGGAGCATGGTGGGCTGTGGTCAGAGAGGAGGACAATGGCCCTGAAAATTAGAAGGGCCCAGCGAGGGGTAACAACAAGCTCCAGGCTGGAGGTGGAGGTCGCTGGAGGTGAGAAGCCAGAGAGCTGTGAGGCTCATGGACGCTGATGTGGCTCAGGGTGACGGCGGCAGTCCTTGGGGTACAGAGAAAGGCATTGGCAGAGGTAACGTCTTTGATGAGCGTGAGGGAGTGGCCAGGAAGGAGCTGGGACATGATGGTGACAAGAAAGTGTCCAGGGTGGTCAACCCAGGCCCTTGGAGAAGAAAGCTTTCCCCAGGAGGGGGAGGGGTAATGGTCTGGAGGTGTCAGCATCCCCTCCCCAAGTCCAAGGACTTGAATTCATAACCAGCTCTTAATACTGACGTCTGTACCTGAGATTGCAGCAGCAGTTTTGTTGGAAGCTATAAGTTTAAAAATATCTGTCTCAGGTGCGTCCAGCCTTTGCCTGGATTCCAAGGTCCTTTCTCCCTCCCTCCCTATCCATGTACCCCTTGGGGCTGGGGTTGGGGATGGCAGCCAGATGTCTGGACTGGAACTTGGCAGGGAACCGCTGCATAGGAAAGGGCAGCTTTCACGGGGGGAGGGGGGGGACCCAGGGGGGACCCAGAGGAGAAGTGTCTTTTAGCGAGGAATGGTTTCCTTAATGCCAGGAGGTGCGGGGAGACCTCAGTGATGAGATTTGGAGATGTGGGGCATTCAGAGGGCACAGGGTAGAGAGAGGATGGAAGGGAGGGCCAGAGGGGCAAGAGGAGCCTAGAGCCAGGCGAGGGTACCAGAGACACGGAGGGGCAAATAGCAAAAAGCAACACAGCAGTGTTTCTACTCCCACATGTTATTCTGGAACCTTGGCACTCCCCATCAAGAGGTGGAGGCTCTTTCCTCTCCCCTTGAACCCAAGTGGGCTTTCGACTATTCCAACCCTTATTATAGGGCAGGGAAAGTCATGCTACGTGACTTCTGAGACCTCCACCTTTCTCTCTTGCTCTCGAGACACTTGCCCTTGGGCCCAGCCACCATGGTGTGAGGAAGCTCAGGCCACACGGAGAGCCCACGTGTAGTCATTCAGGCTGAAAACTGCAGCTGAGGTCTTTGCCAAGAGCCAGCATCAACTGTCAGACATGTGAGTTAATGAACCTCCAGATGATTCCAGCCCCTAGCCACGGAGCCTTCCAGCTGAGGCCCCAGACTGTGCAGCAAAGAAAAACCATCCTGGCCCTGCTGTGTCAAGCAGAGTCAAGAATCCTTGAGTATATCTGATGGTTGTTTAAACGCCACTAAGTTTTGGGATAATTTGTTACACAGCCCTACTAACTGATACACTAGGCCACTGGAGGGGAGTCCATTTTGGGTGGCTGAGGATGTCTAAATGTGGGGTCTGGTGGGATGAAGCAGCCTCAGCCTTCTAAGAGGAACTCAGCATAGAACTGCTGACTGGCAGGGCATGGGGGAGGGGAGCGGAGGCTGCCATCCCCACAGCCCAGACACTCCGTGTGCATGCAGACAAGCTCCCGGTTGGGTTTGGAGGTAGACAAGGAGGCCTGATCCTTTCTTTTTTATTTTATTTTTATTTATTTTTTTGGAGACAGAATCTTGCTCTGTCGCCCCAGCTAGAGTGCAGTGGCGTCATCATAGCTCATTCCAACCTCCAACTCCTGGGCTCAAGCAATCCTTCTGCCTCAGCCTCCCGAATAGCTGGGACTATAGGCTTGTGCCACTATGCCCGGCTAATTTTTCTATTTTTAGTAGAAACAGGGGTCTTGCTCTTGCTCAGGCTGGTCTCTGAAGTCCTGACCTCAAGTGATCCTCCCGCCTTGGCCTTCCAGAGTGCTAGGATTACAGGTGTGAGCCACCGTGCCCAGCCAACCTCCTAGGATGGAGCCAGGCCAGAGGTTCCTAGTGAGAAATCACCAGATCTTAACCAAACGCATCTCTCGCACCCTGGCACTTTGGCTGCATTCAGACACCACTTAAGATCTGCACAGAACAAATAAGTTGTGTCCAACGATAAGACACTGTTTAGATAAACGGCAATATCTCTTTTATGCAGCCACTAAAAATTATGTTTTTGAGGACTATTTAGAGATGTGGGGAGAGTCTCATGATGAGAGCACAGGGACAGAGATAGTCAGCCATACCCCACACGCACTAGGGGCACTGATATGTTACTTGTGCTGATCTCTTGGGTAGTGGGATTTGGGCAGACTTCTTTTACTTTTCTGCATATTTCAGAGTTTTTTTTTAAGGTAAAATTTATTAATCTGAGATTTAAGAAAGTATAGGTATTATATTTTTTAATGGAGCTGGCTATTGCAATTCAATTTGTGGGTCCTGAGTGTCCCATAGAGGTTCATGTGTTCCCAGAATACTTATCAGGGGACAAAGGTCAGGATGTAGGTCCCTCCAAGCCCCCTCTCATGCAGCTCTAAGAATAAAGATGTGGCTTGGTAGCCCTTTTTGATTGCAGACTTCTGTTCCTGAAGTTACACCACCAGTTTTGTTGAAAGCTGCACTTTTAAAAATATCTGCATCAGGTATATCTGCCCCACCTTCCCCTCTGGAATGGAAAGTTCCTGAACAACATTTCCTCCCTTCCATTTCTCCCCCTGCCCCTCATCTCTAGGGTCAGGCAGCCAGGGCCGCTATATTGGGCACCAACGCAGGCAGCTGAAGGCACGTGGCTGGTTCTGAGCTCCCTGTAAGGCAGCCTGCCCATCCCTGAACCCCGTTCTTCTCCCAGGCATCTGCTTGGTGCCAGCTCCTGTGGTTCCATATTAGGGACACAGAAGAGGATCCAGTACGGTTTGGGGATCCCCAGGGCCTGTCCACCACCCCTGCAGCCTGGGGACACTGCAGGTAGAAATGAATGAGCCCCAGCAATGTTGGGCCTGGCGGCTGGGGCCTCTTCTGGGTGGAAGCCACACGGTTGGATGACAGGTTTCTCCCAAAGCAAAGTGTGGTGGGCACAGGCACCCCGTGGGCCTGGCTCTCAGAGCACTGACTCCAAGGGTTGTTCTAGGGCAATCCATTTTGGGAAACTCCTTGAGTGTTGTCAACAAGCATTCTTGAACACTCGCTCTAATGCCAGTCGCTGAGCTGGGGTATTCATGAATGCTTCCTTGTTTCATTTAAAGTTTAACATTCTCCCGATAGCCCTGGTGGGAGCTGTCACCTTCCTCACTTGACCGAGGAGGGAACGGGGCCCTAAGAGAGGCTGGGTGACAGCCTAGCACTGTCCCTCTGTGAGCAGAGGCAGGGCTGGGTTTTGATCTTGATCTTGATCTTTCTGGCCCTGCACCAACTCACTGCAGCTGCCGGGGTGTGGGCGGAGGAGGACTCCATGGAGCGGAGAGTCCCTGTGTCGCGCCAGGCCAGGCTCAGGGCTTTTTCTCCCGCTGCCTGTCTGGTTGAATTCCGTCATCATTCTGTTCCCAAACACAGGGACACAGGCTCCCAGGATTGCCTTCCACCCTCCCCCAGGATGGGGGCCATGTTCCCATTTCCTTCCTCAAATCCCCACACTTCTGCTTCCGAAACTGCTGGTTCAAAAGCAAATAGGAAAAAGGCTGAAATCTAAACATGTTGCAGGGAAAGGAAATGCTGGGGATAAATGAATGAGTTTTTATAACACGCCCACAGCCTGGATGCTGTGTGATCTTGCACCAGTGGCCTCATGCTTTCTGTGCCTTAGCTTCCCTCACTGTCCAGATGAGTGCAGGGTTTCTCAGCCTCAGCATTACTGGTGTTTGCAACAGAGCGTTTCTTGTGGGGCAGTGGAGCAGAGGCTGTTTGGTGCATTGGAGGATATTTAGCAATGTCTTCAGCCTCCACCCAGTAGAGGCCAGTAGTGCCCCCTTTCCAATTATAACAACCAAAAATGTCTCAAAGGGTGCAAAATTGACTCCACTTGAAAACCACTGGGCTAGCAATATCTCCCTTTCATGGTTGTTATGAAAATTCTGCAAAAATCACTTCCTTCCTCTCATCTTTCCTTCCTTTCATCCCTCCTCCCTCCCTTGTTGGGCTTGATCCTTCTTCCATGATGAGCAGACCAAATGAGATGATTCCCATAAGGTACCCTCCTGTCTGCTGGACATGACATTCAACTGTTCTGTGGTTCTTGTTTGGGTCGAGGCATGAGCTCAAGCCTGCCCTTCCAACCTGGGAAGAAGGTAGTGGTTCCATGTTACAGACGGCACACAGGGGCAGTCAGGGTTTGTGGCCGCCACATGTGGATGTGTCCACTCCTGGGGGCAAAAGAGGGGTGACATCATGACCTAGCTGCATGGACCCGGGTCTGAACTCCTGCCCATGGGCTCCTTGAGCAGGTGGCTCCTCCAACCTGGAAAGAAGGGAGTGAGGCTCTGTGTTACAGGTGGGGCATCTGTAGCTGAGAAAAGGCCAGATATCACGTTGGAGCTGAAGGCGCGGCTCAGGACACACAGAGGTTGACACAGTCCCAGACGAGACTGGGCTGAGACTGGGCAGCTCTTTCCCAGCCCCTTCCCAGGCTGGACTACATTTCCCATCTTCCCTTCCTCTTTGATGTGGCCACATGATTGGGTTCTGGCCAATGGCATGTGGACAGGTGAAGCCACAACTTCCCGGTTCATGGAAACCTCCCACAAGAGCTTTACCCATGCTATCATCTACCCTTTCTCTCCTCCATCTGCCCACTAGATGTCAACGCCCAGGGCAACCCTAGAAGCCTGTACTGAAGATGGTAAAGGCTCTGTGGCACCGGCCTCTGAATCCCTGCATGACCCTGTGGA